>JBCNYH010000016.1:9112131-9125154 GCA_039654325.1 Tandanus tandanus | reverse complement strand
CCCCACACCCTCACCCGGCTGGTCCTGAACCTCAGTTCACTAACACACACTGACACGGTGGTACATCAGGAACAGCCCCAGAACAATCAGACCTCACCAAATTATAACACGACAAAAACAAAACTACATTAAAAACTACAAAACACACACACACACACACACACACACACACACACACACACACACACACACACACACACACACACACACATCATGCAGTCAGATCTGACAGCAGTGCAGTCAGGAGCTTTCACTGTACTTTGGAAATAAATACACATTTTAAAATGCACTGTAGAAAATGTCCCAAGAGAACCGGGTTTAAGTGTCTGTGTGATTGTTTTAAACCCTCTGTGCTTCTCGGGGCTTAAACTAAGCTCAAGCTGAAATGAGTACACACGCCTGAGTCTCAGCACATTAATAAATCCACTAAATATGAAGCCTTTGAAGCATTGCATGAATTTTCCATGCATGTCGAGTCTGGCCTCTCAGTGCTGCCAGTGCATTGCTGCTTCTGAAAAATCAAACACTTCTTTAAATTTTCTTTAAAAAAGTATATAAACAAGTCTATCAAAAAATAACAACAGTACCAATGCACAAAATACTGTAAAAGTAACTGTACTGTTGTGTGATGTAAAAGTAGAGTATTCAGCAACTAATCAGCGATATCCACCTGACAAACTCAGGATAAAGCTTAAATCAAAACGGCAGACAAAAACTCCTGGTTTGTCACAGTCATGGACTGTAAAATCCTAGAAATAGAACAAAATGTGATTTGTTTTTACCATTATAAAGTGGGTATTACTTGTTCAATGGTTAAAGTTGAAAGTAATTCAAATGATATACATTTTTTATACTCTACTCTGCTGACAAGTTAAGATGTTTTTAGCACTGCAAACAGGCTGCTGAGTACATACAACTCTCTCTGCCAGTACATAGCCTCTTCACAGTACCTCCCTAAGGTGACAGATGTTAAATGAGCTCCATGAGGCCCCAGGCTAGACATGTAGGGACTCTGAGAAGTTAAGAGAAGTGGCCCACACCCCACCCCAGATGTACAGCATGTAGACATGCCCTGATGAACCAAACACCCAACTATGGAAAAAATCTGTTCCCAGCTCATGCCAGTGCACATTCAGAGGTTATCCAACGTTAAGAGTGGTGTGAAACAAGATTGTGTTCTCACACCCACCCTCTACAAAATTTTCCCTCTGTGGTCTTAAAGCATGCTTTTGAGACCTCAACTGAAGACATGTACCTACACAACAGACCTGATGGGGGACTGTTCAACCTCGCAAGACTGAAAAAGATCAATGTGCTAGGCCAAGAAGTGGTCCCTCCACCTGTGGTCACCAGCAACAGTTAGGTATTAATCATTGTTCACCATTTCACCTATCTTGGGTCTACTATCAGAGACAACCTGTCTCTTGATGTTGCGATCCATCAGTGCATCAACAAGAACAACTCTTGCCCGGATTACCACCTCTGTCTGGTAGAATACAAAGCTCACAATCTCATCCAAGATGGAAATGTATAAATCCTGCATGATCAACATGCTCCATTATAGCAATGAGACAGGGACAGCATGTGCCAAACAAGAGCAGAAGTTGAACAGCTTCCACATGCAATCCCTTCACCGCATCCTCGGCATCAAGAGAGTTACAAAGTGCAAGATGTCCAAGTCCTTGAATGATCTGGCCTCCCCACCCTGCACACACTGTTTAGGCGTGCTGCCTCGGCCACATGCTCCAAATGGAAAACCAAAAATGCGCCCTTTATGGAGAGCTACCTTCAGCCAAGAGATCTTTTGGCCATCCAAGCTGTGCTACAAGGGGTCTGCAAGTGTGACACGAACACTCTAAGTATCAACACTGAGAACCAGTAAGACTTACTAGAAGACCATTGCAGATGTTGCTGTGAACTCCAGAGGCAACTCAAGCCAGAAGCGGAGAGGTTCCAGAGTCTGGCTAAAGAAAAGATAGCACACTACTGTGGAGACAGCGGTGCAACCACCCACACCTGTATTTCATGTGGCAAAGACAACATTTACATAGACGGCATTTGGCAGACGCCCTCATCCAAAGCGATCTAACCATTTTTATACAGCTGAGCTATTGAGCAGTTAAGGGCCTTGCACAAGGGCCCAACAGCACCAGCTTGGTGGTACTGGAGCTTGAACCCCCTGATCTTCGAATCACTAATCCAGAACCTTAACCACTGAGCCAAATTCTTTGTTGAATGTTGTATTTGTTGAACAAATACTATACTTTGTTGAAGAACCTTTTTTAATTCTAGGACAACATTTAATCTTTTGGGGTTTTAGTCTATCAGCATGGCACATCTTAATTTACATTTACAGCATTTGACAGATGCCCATATTCAGCAACTTACATTTTTATCTCACTGATACAACTGAGCAGTTTAGATTAATGACCTTGCTTAAGAGCTCAGAAGATTCTGTTTGGTGGTATTGGGGCTTGAACCACAACCTTCTGATAAATAATTAAGAGGCATAACCACTGAGCCACCACGGCCTCACTACCACCTCCGACTCAGACTAATCAGTGACAGCCCGCACTGTTCCAGCCATTACGTCGTCGCGGCCCCAAACGACAACTAGTGCGCATTACCCATGGTCGACACTGACCGACGGAGGCCTATGTGGGGGCCCAAGGCTCACTGATATTTTCGTGAGCTGTGTGAGATAGAATGTCTGGTCTGATCCCAGAAAACACCAACTGTAGCACATCGGCTGAAACTGATGATGGCTATGACTGAAAGATGTCAGAACACACTGCAGCCATTGTAGCTTGCTGTGTATGAAGCTGCCTAGCTACAGAGCAGTCAGGTAGTGTTAATATTATGAATTATCAGTGTATAAGCACAATGCCAGCTATAGGCTGTGATATTCAATAGCCATAGATTCATAGTGTTTGTCCTGGGATTTGTGACTACAGGATCATAGAGACATGGTGAAAAAGAGGCTGAGGCAGTCAGAAAGGATTAGATAAGAAAAAAGAACAAAGAGGTAAAAACCCCAAAGAGCCCACGGTGAACTCTGCTGCATCCTCCCTCTCCTGCACTCATTTATTTCCAAATTTCCCGCACGGCTCTCTCCCCCACACACCACTCACGCTATTTACCAAAACAGGCGTTACAAAGCTGAAGTAAAAAAATTCACCTACTCTACCCTTGGGTGTGTGTGCATGTGTGTGTGTGCATGTGTATGTATGTGTGGAAAGAAGGTAATTAAGCACCACACAAATACACACACACACCCACCCAAGGGTAGAGTAGGTGCATGTGTATGTGTATGCGCGTGTTTATGTGGGGTGGAAAGAAACTAATTAAGCACCCATGTTCTATAGTAGCAGTGCTCATTGTGCTCATCACTGACCATGTGACATTCCTAGTGTGTGTGTGTGTGTGTGTGTGTGTGTGTGTACGTGTGTGCAAGCGTGAGTGTACATGTATGTATGTATGTATGTATGTATGTATGTGTGTACGCGTGTGTACATGTATGTATGTATGTATGTATGTGTACGTGTATGTATGAATGTGTGTGAATATGTGTGTGTGTGTACGTTTATGTGTGTACGTGCATGTATGAATGAATGTGTGTGTGTATATGTGTGTATGTAAGTGTGTGTGTGTGTGTGTGTGTGTGTGTGTGTGTGTGTGTGTGTGTGTGTGTGCTTAAAAAGAAAGTAATTAAGCACAACCATAATCTTTATCAACAGTGCTCATTGTGCCCATCACTGACCATGTGACATTCCTAGTGTGTGTGCATGTATTTATGTATGTATGTGTACATGTATGTATGTATGTGTGTACATTTGTGTGTGTACGGGTATGTATGAATGTGTGTGTGTGTGTGTGTGTGTGTGTGTGTGTGTGTGTGTGTGTGTGTGTGTGTGTGTGTGAAAAGAAAGTAATTAAGCACCACACCCATAATCTATATCAGCAGTGCTCATTGTACCCATCACTGACCATGTGACATTCCTAGTGTGTGTGCGCGTGTGTGTGTGTGTGTGTGTGTGTGTGTGTGTGTGGTTATCACTACATCCTCCTTATAGTCACTTGTACATGCAGTGTTAGTGGGTGTATGTGGGCTGAAGTGTGAATCATCTGCTGTATTTGGGCTCAGACTCTCAGACTCTCCCTCTCAGATAAAACAGGTTTTAAAGAAACAGTTTGTAATTTTAGATCTTTTTTGAAACAGTGTACTGGAGTGTGAGATGAGCAGAGCTCAGTGATGCCATAAACATACCAAATACAACCTGAAACCAAGAAACCTGAGATTCTTATTTAAAGCATAGCAGTATTAGAAATCTTTAAATGTATTTCATTTATGTTCTCAAATGTCTGGATTCACTTCCCAATCTTACTACATTAACCCATTAACATGACTGGAGAGAGAGAGAGTGTGTGTGTGTGCTGGATCCGTTCCCTTACCCTGACCTGAATGTTGCATCTTTATTGTGATCTGAAGGTCACTCATCACTGTACAGCAGATGAACACTGCGTGCACACACACACACCTGGACCACCATGGTACATGCATGTGTGTGACAGTTATGGGCCTCTAGTCTGTAAGCAGTATATATTAATGTATAACCTTTCAGCTCATCACACACACACACACACACACCTGGACCACCATGGTACATGCATGTGTGTGTAGAGCGGCTCGGTTTAATTTCTTATGCTACTGCACATTACTGAGCTTTACAACACTTGCTTGGTCATGTGATTGTAAATAACTAAAATAAAGTGTGTTTCTCTGTAATCCACGGTAACACACTAAAGCAGTTCATTCTGAATAACAGGGTCAGGTGAAGAGGGGAGAATACACAGATATGAGGAATACGACACAGACAGGAGTCTGACCGACAGAATAAAGTAAAATAAACAGAGCAATGAACAGAGATGTCGAGTGGTGAAAGACACTTAAGAGAATTATTACTCAACTAACTAGATATCATTATGATAGCAACCATCACTGAGGGCCCCACTCTGGCTGAAGTACACAGACACGCAGAATATGTAAACCAAACTTTCAAAGACACTGCATGCACTAAACACTCTGTCCTTCTATCGGTCAGGTCATTTGCTTTTAAAAGTGAAGGTGGGGTAAAAGTGAAAGAGTAAATTTATCCCTGTCGAGAGTACTTTTTAACTCACCAAAGGTAATCGGACATGTGACTGAGAGCCGTGACCTTGACCTTGAAGCAAGTGACTAGCCATACCCAATGTTGTATCTGAAAGGAAGAATATGCTAAAAAATATGCTCTGGACAAGCTTTTTCTTTTAAGTAAGGTCAAAGCTCAAGGTCAAGGTCACAGTGACCTAATGTTGCTATACAATATTCCCCAACTCCCCAGATGTACAAGTACGCCTAGTTTGGTACATGTGAGGGTAAGCATATAGGAAATATTGCCCTGACAAGCATCTTCTTTTAAGTGGGGTCAAATGCCAAGGTCACAGTGACCTAATATTAGTATGCAACTCGCCCTTCCACCACTGATTTGGGTGCTATAGCCTGGAAAAGGATGGGGACGCACAAATGCATACATATAGGGACAGACTGATCACTACACGGCGACCACATTATGAAGAATGATCTGATGATGGAAAAACAGGAGAAAAGCAAATAAAGAAGTTCAAAAGATAAACAGAAGATTACAGAAAGAGTAAACTTGTGGGTGTGTGTTTGCACATGGGTGGATGTTTACATGTGTGATGCGTGCGTCACTGTCTTTGAGTGTATACGTGTTCATCTGCATGCTTACCGAGTCCTTTAGGTGTGATGCCACTGCTCTCCAATGGGTTGGTGGCCCAGTAGTAGTACTTGAGTGTATGCATGAGCTGCAGAACAGTGCCCACTCGCCGTATGGTGGAGTAAATTGTGGCCGTCCCGATGAACTCAGCTGACAGGTAAGTGTACAGAGAGAGCTGAACCTGAGGAAAGGAACAAACATGTCAGATACACACGGCAAATACACACAGAGACACATGAAACCATTTTAGTGGCAAACTCCAGAAGCAGGGTACAGTTTACATTATCTGGAATTTAGTAAATATTTCCATTCTGAGGAAATTAGGGCAATAAACCACGTAATATACATCAGTCAGAAGTTTACAAACATAAGGTAAAGGTGGGGTACACCCTGAACAGCTCAACAGACCACTGCAGGGCAACACAAACACAACCATTCACACTCACATCCACACCTGGGGCAATTTGCAACAAAGCATAATGTGCATGTCTGTGGGAGGAAACTGGAGTACCTGGAGGAAACCCATGCAAGCACAGGGAGGCTATGCAAACTCCACACAGAAACGGCCCAGCCCGGGACCTGAACCCAGGACCTTCTTGCTGTGAGGGGGATGCACTAACCACTATGCCACCATGCCGCCCATAAGAAAACCAAACGTTAGTAAAAAATTATCAGAATAAAAGGCTCCTGTTTGCTCTGGATCAATGAAAAAAGGTCATGTGATCTGATGAGTCATGCAGAGCGATGATTATTCCAGACTGATGGGTGTGCCAGGGTGAGAAAAGAATCCCATGAAATGTTGTAATAATCAGGCATTGTGGCCACTGTTCAAGCCTCTGGAGGCAGTGCTTTGTTATGTATTGGCACCACAGAGTCCTGACCTTATCCCTGTTGAAAGTGTTTGGGAAGTGCTGGAGAAGACTTTACGCGGTGGTTCAACTATCATGTCGTCAATACAAGATGTTGTGTCATAACCAGAAGATGACCCAACGAAATATTAGAGTGTGAGAAGGTTTTGCCAGAGCAGAGTATTTTTGACAGGTTTGAGGTCAGGGCTTTGGGAAGTTTACTGTAATCCTGTTCCATGGATCCCCAACTGGGTCTGAAGTGTATACAGTATGAGGACATGTCCTGTCAGAATACATAAATGTGTTCATGTTTATGGTTCAAGTTCAAGTTTAAGAAATTTGGTGGTGGGGTGGGGGTGGGGGTTGATGGTTCCTGAGTTGTGCCTAACCATCTCAACCATCTTCGTCCCAACTGAGGGTGACAATTTGGGTCTTCTTCCAGTCCTTGGCAAAATATCTACATTTCTCAATAATATGTTCCTATGTACAGTTGTTTGAACTGATGATCTTCGAGTCTGCAGTGGTTTAGTCTAGGAGTTGAACTCCTAGTCGCTTGGGCGTAAAATCCCAACAGACTTAACCTACTGAATATAGTGAGGCTTTAAATCACTTGTGTGTGTCTGGTTACCCGACGGCTTCTTTCATATCTAGACAAGTGTTTAAATTTCTATCATTCAGAAAGTTTATTACTCTCACCCAAAGCTTAGTTAGATTAAATGAGACGCAGTGGGGTTTACATGAAATATTGTCAGAACAGATCACACACAGGCCTCAGACCCAATGCTACCAGATCTCAGTACCTTCTCTTAATTATACTTTCTGTTAGTGTGTGTTGCATAACGATGTAGCAGTGATTATTAGCCTTACAAAGATTACAAAACAACATGAGTGAGGAGAGGAGGATAAAAATAGCCCCTGGCCTCAGGTAATGATAGCAGCAGGAGATCTCTGTTTAGCTGCAGGTTTTAATAAACGCAGTTTTGGAAATGACAGCAGGTGATTTTCTACAGCAAAATTTAGGCATTTTACATTTTTTATTCAGGGAGGCTGAAAGATCGCTTTTTAACATTTACTTTTATACACACAGAGCAACATATACACAATACAAAAAAAGAGACAGTGACCAAATTTCTGTGTGGAATAAAGCTGATGCTGAGGTCAGCTCTTCTTACAGTAGCGGTCCATGATGTACTTAACATTTTTCCCATTGAAAGCACATTTCAGAGCAATTTAAGGCTTTAAGCATCAGTATGAATCCTGAATTGAGAATAATCTTAGATGTATGGCTAAAAGGTTCTGACCAACTTGAGGTTAAATTTTACATATGATGTTGTTTATTAGAACCACTCCTCATGCTGTAAGAATATAAATTCCAGGTGTAAAAATTTCATATGTACCGACTTACATTTCTTATGGATACGAAACATTATTTTGTTGAACAAATAAGTGTATCATCAACAACAAAGTTCATAAGAGGTGGTAAATTTCTTGGGACAACTTCCCACACTGCAAGGTCATCGATGGTACAGGGTGCCCTCATGTCTGCCTTCCTGCTGGTTCTCTCTTTTTAGTTATGCTGCCATAGTTAGTCATGCCGGAGTCCCTGCTTGCACCCAGCACTAATAAACTCTTCTTTTACCATTACACTGTTATGAGAATACCTACCAATGTCAATTGTAAAAAGCGCTATATACAAATAAAACTGAATTGAATGGAATTTGGTGTGGAACATCCAATCCCTGACAAGCAAACAGGGTGGGGCCAAGTTTTGGGGAACTTTACCATTGAGGTTCAGGGAAGATGAATGTGTCATTGAGGGTGGATTTCAAGACTTAGGGTGAATTTTGTAACCATATTTTATTTTTACATTTATGGCACTTGGCAGATGCCTTTATACAGAGTGACTTAAATTTTTATCTCCTTTATACAGCTGAGCAGTTGAGAGTTAAGGGCCTTGCTCAAGGGCCCTACAGTAGCAGCTTGGTGGAAATGGGACTTATCTGCCGGCTTCACCCGGTGGGGATATTAAAAAAATACTGTAATTTATGATTCCTAGATTTAATTTAAATGTCATTGTTTTGCTGGCAGGTGTTTAGCAAACCTATATACTGTGATACACATCATATACTGAAGAAATATTCTGATATTTCTGTCAGAGTTCATTCAGGATTTCAGCAGCTGTGTTCTGACCTTTGCAGGTGTATGTATCCAGATGGCTGCATTGAACAAGACATGGTCACACAGCTGCTTCAGGAGAGGTGCTCCATGTGTGAGGCCGTCTAGATACTTAGCAAAGGAGAGGAACTGCTCCAGTACAGCCCTGGTAATGTGGACACGGGACGACTGAAAGACAGACAGACAGAAAGATATAAACCAGTCACATTTTTCTCAACAATGCTTTCCTTACGTATCTCACCTTCTCTAACAGGTATCCAATAACCAGGAAGCCCTTTCCTCCCAGCATCTGCTCCTGCATGGCTACAGAACTCTTCAACAGCTCCACCAGGAAAGCCAGGAGAGTAGCACTAGAGGAAATGATATAAACAATGCACTTTTATAATGAACCACACTCAAGGAAAAATTAACATCAGCACAACCATTCTGTGTGCATGTCCTAGACGTTCAGCTAAAGTCTATTTCTGAAACACCAACACACACTGCTGGATTAGTATTAGTATTAAGAGAATATACATTTTTCTAATTACAAGAAAAGATTTATATACATGGAGCCCACCATCAAGCAAACATACAGCACTGAACTCACTAATTAGCGTTTTTCAGATATTTACA
Organism: Tandanus tandanus; assembly: GCA_039654325.1. NCBI lineage: Eukaryota > Metazoa > Chordata > Actinopteri > Siluriformes > Plotosidae > Tandanus > Tandanus tandanus. The sequence goes on along the minus strand of JBCNYH010000016.1, from coordinate 9,115,739 downwards.
ATAAGAGTAATAGGATTTGGAAAACCTCACTGCTGATACATTTAATAACGATTCTCCTGATTTCTAGCCTGGTTGGTTACCAGCTGTATTTTTAGCGGAGCTTGAGCGGAGTGCCACTCATAAGGAATGTCAAGAAAAACCTATAGTGTACATCCGTCGAAATGCACATGTGCGGTCTGGAAAGTGTTTCGTGTGTATGTGATGTCAGACGTAGCATCACGTCGTAGAGTACATATACCTTATACAAGTTTGAAACATAAGAAGGGAAAATATATTTTCAATATTATATTTATATATAATATTGAAAAGAGAGACGAGGCGCTAAATACAAACAACCAGAATAAAATGTGAAGATTTTTAATGATTAAAGCATCTCCACTCAACAGAGTTTATATCTCCAAAAAGGAAAAACGTAAGAGAATGTTTCTGGGAGAGAGTAATATAGAGAACAAGAGGCGTATAATACTCATCATTAACATCGTTAATGAGGTGAAATAAAGAACTAATGATATTGTTGTTGTGTTATTGAAACGTTCTCTAAAGCTTCGGGTTCTAAATGGTGTACTTTACATGTCGAGACTAAGATTGAGTGTTTGGTCTATGAGCAAGTTATGAAAATGAATCCATCTTTATATACGTAGGAGAGGTGTACGGGGTCTGAGAGTTCCCACCAAAAACTTGTTAAGTAAGAGAAATCATATATGAGCTCCGCTTTAAGGCAGCACCTAAATCTATATATTACTGAAGTATATTTGCTTGTTAGTGCAGAGAATATTTATGAAACTGAGTTTTAATTTATAGACAGGTGTCCAAAATACTAAAACTGAGACAAACATGGGAGTCACTTCCTTAACTTAAACAATATGCAAATGAGATAAAAAAAAAAATATGCAGGTGCACAGCACGACTATACGGGGAATCTGTTTGAACAATTTCACATTCAAAGTATTTAGTAGTTTTCTTGGAATACTTTACATAAAAAAAAACTACAACAACAACATTGCGGCCCAGCAGCCATACTGAATATACAAATACAATAAAAATGACCCAGGTGCACAGCTAGCCTACTGGGGAACCTTTATGTAAAATATCCTGAAGATTGGTTCAGCTGTTTTCTAGGTTTAGCTGCCACAAGAATTGTTAGCGGATGGATAACGGACAAAAAGTGAAAAACTAAAATTAAATCACTTGAAGAACATGAACATTTTCACATAATACAAAAGTACGTTATATTTGTAACATTATATATGTTACAATATGTAACATTAAATATGGGTTAAATGACGTAAAATCTAAATGTGTAGTTCTTCATGAGTTGCCAATATCTTATATGCATAATAAGATCCATCTTTCAGAAAGACTAACATGAAACAGCCAGTCACCTCGTTGGCGTATCTTTACACCCAATGCTGATTATTGCCAATTCGGCTTTCATGTAATCTCTTTTACAGAAATAGCTCACAGTGAAACAACTGATCCTCAGTGGCAATCGATATGGACTCGATATGAACTCACTTTCCGAATCATTTCCCACTGGCAGTTCAGCTGAGGCTCTGCAGCTGAATGATGTGCTTGATGCACTGAAAGTCATGATGAAGTGCTCAGCGGCTCACTCTCACCTGTCCGGTTTTTCCTTTCTTATTTTTTTCCCACTCTCTTGACTTCTCTTTTCTCCTGATCTCTCAGTTTGCTGCACAGCAAAGCAGATGTATGGCGGCACTAACTTATGTTCACATGAAGCTTGCTTTTCCTGAACTGGTAAAAAGCTCCCCAGAGGCTGATACACTGATGCACTGCAGATCTTGTTTCTACTGATGATGCCTGCCAGCTGTATCACTGATCTAAGACTGATTATGCCTGCAAGCTGAGAAACACAGCAATAAGACGACTGTACATAATTGAATTTAATCATATCACCCTTGGTTGTGCGCAAAGTAACAGCTAATGCCAAGTTCCTTGCACTCAGCATTAATACTCTCTCTTCTTTAACCATTATACTGTTATGAGCATACCTAACAACCCCCTCTCTTTTTCTGTGTTTTTGTTAAGGTACACATGCTACTTCTGAGATCCCAGTCATCCTGGTTCCGCTACTTTCTGAATCTTGTGATCGGTCCTGAAGTACTACTACTGGTTGGAGTTCTGATCTTAGAAGCCCCTTGCTCCTGCTGATGATGATCCATATGGACCTAAATATCCACTCAGAAACTGTGAAGGTGACTTTTCATTGCTGGTGATATAAACTCTTTTACTTTATTGATTTAGGACTATAATTCCCATTACAGTTATAAGATAACCAACTAGACTTCATGTTAAACTGTAGTGAAGTTTCTGCTACATGGTTTGTATCTTTATCTGGTTTTACCCAAATGAGGATGGGTTTCCCTTCTGAGTCTGGTTCCTCTAAAGGTTTCTTCCTCGTGATGTCTGAGGGTTTTTTTTCTTCCACTATCGCCGCGGGCTTCTTCATTGGGGAATGTGTAGGGTTTATAAAGAAATGTTTAAATTCTTTATCAAATTTGATTTGAATTCAATATCAATTGTAAAAAGCGCTATACAAATAAAATTGAATCGTATTGTTCCCACTACACAATTTAAATCCTGATTTTCCTGAAGCAGACATCTTTTGAAGATTGTAGTGGAAAGCTCCTGATTAGAAGTAAATCAGCTCCCACAGTTCATACATAGCAATGGAGTGCTCACACAGCTCTCACTGATGCTTCACAGATGCCCAAATAATATCAAGCAGCCTAAATATCTGGACCAGTCAAGGTCTCCAAACTGTGTAACATAAAATGGCTGTGATTGGACATGAGTGCAGGGACTCACTACAGCCAATGAGAGCATAATGCGAGTAGAAACCAGGGACAGGAGTATCACATTTACAAGCATGGCTACATCAAGTGCAGCAGTGAAGCTCTGGTATGTGGCTGGTAAGCTGGTCGGTTCTCCTTCAAGCCACAGAGTAGATTATTCACTGAAAAACTTTAAATCTTATATCCAGCCAAAAATTCGTTTTGATCTTGTTTTGGGAATAACGTTTTATGCCAATGCAGAATGTGTAAGATTATTAATATTGTTCTGATAATATTCGCCTTTTCTTTATTTCTTAGTTATTGCTATAATTTGCTATTGTTCACACAATTTAAGTTTAGTTGTTCTGGTTTTATTTATTTTATCAAATCAAGAAAGAAACAAAGAAAAAAAATACTAGCTAGAAGTTTTGAGCTTATTTGACTTAAAGGGAAAATAGTTTCAAGTTTTATTGTCATGTACAGGTAACAATGGAACATGGCAATGAAATTCTTGGACTCAGAGCCCCATAAATATTGCACATAAGTAACAAATATTGCACATAAAAATAACATAACGATGCCCGACGGCAGGAGCATGAAGAGTGTGTTGCTGGGGTGGCTGGGATCAGAGAGGATCCCTCCTCAGCCGCCGAAGAAAGAAGAGCCGTTGTCTCACTGCTTTTGTGATCACACGCACGTGATGTGACCATTTCAGATCCTCAGTGATGTTGATCCCCAGGAACCTGAAGCAACTGACTCTCTCCACCTCTGTCCCCTCAATGTGGATAGGGGTGTGACCTCCACCCTGCAGTC
>JBCNYH010000016.1:9100958-9111768 GCA_039654325.1 Tandanus tandanus | reverse complement strand
AAGGGGAACTTGGTAGATTCGTGATGATCTTGCGGGAACTTGGTGGATTCGTGATGATCTTGCGGGAACTTGGTGGATTCGTGATGATCTTAAGGGGAACTTGGTAGATTCGTGATGATCTTGCGGGAACTTGGTGGATTCGTGATGATCTTGCGGGAACTTGGTGGAATTGTGCTGTTTTTGAAGGAACTTGGTGGAATCGTGATGACTGTCAAAAATTTAGTCAGGATTATTATGATCAATTATGATTTGACGGTAATTGTGATAGAACGTGGGAATCATAGTAGAGAATAGCAGAGTTTAACAAAGCATAGCAGACCTTTATGTGCTATCATAGGAAATCTTGATGAACTTGGAAACACGATTACATTCAAGTTTCATCTCTTGGATGAACCCTGCCTCCCTTTTATACGCCAATCATGGAAATTGTCAACATCGCAGCCCCAGTGTAAACCCAGAGTAAGCACCTACCAAAGGTGGTCTAAGGAGAGACAACCAGTGAACTGGAAGGGTATGATTGGGGCCCGGGACTTATTGATGTGTGTGTGTGGAGTGAAAGTGAGTACGTCTGGTCTGACCCCACAGAAGAGCTACTGTAGCACAAACTACTGAAACTTATTGCTGTATCTGATAGGAAAGAATCAGAACACAGTGTATTACAGCTCAGAGTGTATGGGGCTGCGTAGGTGGCTTTAATGTTATGGCTGATAGGTGAATAGCACAGTTAATTAAAACCATGAGTGTGTTAAACATCTCATGGTCCTAAAGGTAATCTAAACGTATTCTATTTCACACAGATACACCAACAGATTTGCCTAATTTCAGCCATATAAGGAATTTTCACACTGACGGCTTCAATTTCACCTTCTACCCTCCGCAATGAAGCCATTAATTGTTAAATCAATAATGACAAAACCTTTTCACTCCTTCACACATCAACCGAGGAACACCATGGATGAAGTGGATAGGCTTCCGGGGTTCAGCAGCAATCAGTTCCTATCAGTGAAGTGAGTAGTGAAGATGTCCAGTCAGATGGATGAAACAGTGTGTAATGAGAGGGAGACTCCTCTTATGTGATTGTGGAAGTGCCAAAGAAGAAAAGGAGGAAGAAAAGAAAAAGACCCTAGCAGAGAAGGGTTCAGAGACTGAAAGAATACCAAAGACTGAACATTTTATAATTATTCTCAGACATAGAACATGTATGCATGCAGCTGGTCTGCCATGAGTCCTGGCAATAATCATTTTATTTTCCGACCCCCTTTATTCTTTACTGGGGCATGGGGAGGCTGAAGCCTATCTCAGCCGACTCTGGGCAAAGGTAGGGTACACCATGAATAGCTAGCCAGTCCATCGCAGGTCCAACACACACACACACACACACACACACACACACACACACTCACACTCACACTCATACCTAGGAGCAATTAAGAATATCCAGTCAGCCTAATGTGCATGTCTTTGGACTGTGCAAGGAAACCAGAGCACCTGGAGGAAACCCACACAAGCACGTGAAGAACATGTGAACTCCACACAGGAACGCCCTGAACAAGCCTGGGAATTGAACCCAGGCTGTACTAACCACTACGTTCCACCCAGACCCAGCAATATGTTCTCTATTTCCTATGTTGTCTATGGATACGGGCAAGGATATGGGCTGATGCTTCATTAACCTGGGTTACAGACATTACAAAATGTGGTTAATGCAATCTGCTCTGCCTAATGTGTGCAAATGAATCCTGGAATTGGCCTTGTGTACCAGGATCGCTTGTCGAACCTGTGGCCAGAACGGACCTGGATAAGACCAGGAAGATTTCACAATCAGAAGCCCATCGTTGCCAAATGGATCATTTGCATGGACCCTTTAGTTAGAATCCACTCCGTATTCTCTTGGTAAGTCTCTGATTGGCCCCTGTATATACCACAGAGCAGGGAAAACATCTACTCAGGTCCACAAACACAGATGCCAGTCACAGGCCTGTGCTCCCTCTCATAGAGGGAGGGCTGAGTGAATCTGCCGGAAAAAAAAACAAAAATCACAACTGCAATTTTGATCTGGCATAGGAAGTATGTACTACCTTCATTGTGCATCCACTACACCACTCAACATCCCTAGAAGATGAGTTGCTCTCAGTGAGACCAACTGGAAATGAACCAATCCCCTATGAGATTCTGTGCAAGACCGAGCTGCCTAACCCAATGTGGGACTAATGGTTGATATAGCTATCTCTGACAGGATATGACTTTGTCTGACAGGAGAAACACCTGGCAATGTCAAGACTGGCAAGACATTAAGTGGCAAGGTGGACTGTCTCAGTTCTAGCAAGTTGATGTGGTCTTATATCAAACCAGGAAGCCATAAACCACTCCCTTACTCCTATACCATCGCACTACTCTCAAGGTTGTACCATCTATATGAGTTAGTACTACACATGGTGGTCTGGTTGAAGCTGCTGTCCTTGATTCAAATCAACACTTTCAGCCAGGTTACCTGTATCCCATGGTCTTATCTTACAAGTTAGAAAATCAACTGAGGACTGCAACATAGAAATGTATTCAACACCGAAGATATAAAGAGCCCCTAGCACATAGGCCTCATATGTTAAGCTCACCTCTTACACTGAACCCAGTGTGCTGTCTGTGTCCCTGTATCCTGGCTTTTATTCATAGACTGCAAGATCATTACATCCCCATCTACACTAAAGGGTCACAGTGCACAACATCACAGTGAGTGGATCTCTCAAGAGTCTTATAGGCTGCCACAGCGGCGCAAGAAGCAGAGACGCCCTCCTTCTTTTTTTAGTGTACCTTAAAAGTCCTGCTTACGAGCCTAAGAAGAACTGCTGAACTGAAATGCGTATCTCTGAAAACCATGACGTCTATAACGCTACTTTAAAGAAGCATCTGAAACCTCTCTGCAGAACAGAGCAGATCTCAGTGCATCCGAAAATCTCATAACATGGTCCATGAACCAAATCACAGTAACAGTAAAGCTCTCGAAGCCTCAGCCTGAATAAATACACACACACACAAACAACTGTATAATCTTGTTTTTAGAAGACAGATCAATTTATATGTGGGATTATTTTCGGGAGTTGAGGGGCTATTCAAGTCCCTTTTTGGAGCATTAAATTTGGAACATGTCCGCAAGGGGAGGAAAGCGCCCTGGCATTGGCTGCAAGCTGTTATCTTCAGGATGCTGTCTCAAGAGCTCTGAAAAGATCTCGGAATCTTGGTGACGTGGAGGTAGAATCTGGGTTAAAAATGATGTAATAGTGACTTTTAAAGCCCCGAGTGGAAACGTGTGTATTCAACCGACACGGCTTTCCTACAGCAGCTGCTTTCACTTGAAGTACGAAGGCAGAAGACATAAGAGCATGTTTATTTTGTATATTTCTCAATTAAGCTGTTTTTTCCTGTAAATTGTTTCTGTTTTTAAATAATTTAATTGTCACAAGAGCCAAACATGAAATGCGAGAGAACTGAGAAACATCCAACAGAACAAAAAAAAAATCTTTGTGTGTTATTATCATTCATGCTGGAAAGAAAAGTCACACATGCTCGTTTAAACATCTGCTCGGCACCTGCATTTCATTTTAAAGATGTTTATAACATGTTTATAGATTTAATAGGTTTATAGAAATTAAGGATGTTTAGCTGTCTTTATCTCACTTAGCAGTGTAAGATAGAAGGCATTAAGGTGTTTTTACACAGATCGTAAATGAAGTATTAAATGTATCTATCATTTTATATATTTATTTATTTATTTTTGGTGAATAAAATCCTATACAATAGTTATATAATCTAACCCTCTAACCCACTTAACCTCTAACATCTTTAACCTCTAACCCTCTAACCTCTTTAACCTCTAACCCTCTAACCTCTTAACCTCTAACCCTCTAACCTCTAACCCTCTGACCTCTAACCCTCTGACCTCTTTAACCTCTAACCCTGTAATCCTCTTCACTTCAACCTCTTTAACCTTTATCACCTTTAATCCTCTAACCTCTTAATCTATAACCTCTTTAACCTCTAACCTCTTTAACCTCTAACCCTCTATCCTCTTTAACCTCTAACCTTTTTAACCTGTTTAACCTCTAAACCTCTAACCCTGTAAACCTCTTAACTTCTAACCTCTTTAACCTCTAACCCTCTAACCTCTTACCTCTTTAACCTCTAACCTCTTTAACCTCTAACCTCTTTAACCTCTAACCTCTTTAACCTCTAACCTCTTTAACCTCTAACCCTGTAATCCTCTTAAACTTCTAACCTCTTTAACCTTTAACCTCTTTAACCTTTATCACCTCTAATCCTCTAACCTCTTAATCTCTAACCTCTTTAACCTCTAACCTCTTTAACCTCTAACCCTCTATCCTCTTTAACCTCTAACCTTTTTAACCTCTGACTCTGTAAACCTTTTAACTTCTAACCTCTTTAACCTTTTCAACCTCCAAGCTTCTAACCTCTAATCCTCTAACCTCTTACCTTCTAACCTCTTTAACCTCTAAACCTCTAACCTTCTATCCTCTTTAACCTCTAACCTTTTTAACATCTAACCTCTTGACCTCTAACTCTGTAAACCTCTTAACTTCTAACCTCTTTAACCTTTAACCTCTTTCCCTCTATCCTCTTTAACCTCTAAACTTCTAACCTCTAAACTTCTAACCTCTTTAACCTCTAACCCTCTATCCTCTAACCTTCTAACCTCTAGCCTTCTAACCTCTTAACCTCTAACCCTTTAACCTCTAACCTTCTAACCTCTAACCCTCTATCCTCTAACCTTCTAACCTATAGCCTTCCAACCTCTTAACCTCTAACCCTCTATCCTCTTAACCTCTAACCTCTTTAACATCTTCAACCTCTAAACTTCTAACCTCTTAACCTCTAACCTCTTTAACCTCTAAAGTGACTTTAACAAGGGCACTTGCGTCTTGTTCCTCTAAATGTAAACACTCAGGAAAGTGGGCGCAAGTTGTTCCCGCTGTCCGTGTAAAAGCAGAAGAGGAAATGTGGACAGGAAATGTGATGTCTGCCGTATATGCTTGTGAAAATAACTGAACCAAATCTTCAGCCAACGCTGATTCCATTTCATTAAAATAATTATCAGTGAAATAATGGGAAGGAAATATAAGGAATATAAAATAATAAAATGAAATAATGTGGTTGGACTCAAATTAGGGAAAATGTTTCTAAAGCTTTTGTTTAGCTTTAACTATTTTAATTAAGACCATCACTCACTTGTAAATATAGTGATGTACATTATAAATCCTGATCTACAACAGGGTTCTGACTCACGTAGATGCAAGCTGTTTGTACAGCAATGGCACTCAGTGGATCAGCATGGGACTCAAATAGCAGAATAAACACAAACAAGCTGTTTTTTTATTATTATTACTATTACTATTATTATTATTATTATTATTATTATTATTATTATTATTATCCCACTGTCGCATGTCATGTTATTCATGTTTACAGATAATAGGAAGTTCAGGATTTGACTGAAAAGAAAATGAAGTGTGTATCACTCTCTAACAGAAGTTCTACTACTGCTCAGTTGGAAGCTCTGAAAACTGAATTAAAGGTTGTTTATGGTACACATGGTACCAAAGTGATGGAGAGTAAACACATTTTTAAATATAATGTTTTTCTTGTCCATGTAAAGCAATTTATAGTATAGTATTTATAGTAGTCATTATTTTGATTTGGCATTAATGATATGATTTTATGTTGATATAATACTACTAGTACTACTACTAATATTAATTCTACTTATTATGATTGTTATTATTATTATATTAACAAAGTCATATCATTAAATAAATGTAAAATCCAAATAATTATTAATAATAATATTTATAACAGCACTAAAATTTCATGTTGCATTTTTGTATTTAAATATTAAATCTGTTAAATTTAATGTGACCTGCTCCAAAATAATAGGGATTAAGTAGGAAATGTGACATACTCATACATACAATGTGAGATATTGATATATTTGGAATGAAATCTGCTTTTAAATGAGATATAAAACACGATTATAGCATGAAAGTGGACTGAGTTACATCACTTTGTTTGTGGCTAATCAGGAAATGCTACTTTAGAGAAAATAGTCATTACAGTTACAGAACCAGTTTCTGAATGTCCGCATCTGAAACTCCCCAACATCATTTAGATATCACATTTAGTGTATCTAAATGAATTCGGCTCTCCACCAATCAGCGCCATCGTACTAGCGTCTTCCTATCATCAGATGAGTTCTACTTACACCGAGTCATGTGTGTTTTGAGGCTTCTCACTGGTTTAGCGTTATATGATTGGGGGAATCCTTCTGGGATTCTGTAAGTAAGGAGAGTATTCTGGTAGTGAATATGGATAATAAGGAAATATCCTGACCAATCACAAAAGCCGTTTGAAAATCAGTAAAATAAGTGGATATTTCTACTGTTTTACAACAACGTGGACATGGAACCCTTTCTTGCACAGGTATTTTAGCATGGATAGATTGTGTTAAGGATATTTGAACTTGGTCATGTGGAAGATTTTGCTTTGAAGGATGAATTTTTGGCGACATCACATTTTCGTCCAGGAATGCCATTTTCAACTTACTTTGACGCTTACTCATAACACGACCCTGAAACTTCATTTGTATTATGCTGGAGTGGCTCACATAGCTATTCTCGTAACCCATTATAATACACTGCACTGCCAAAAAAAGAAAGGTTGTGCATATTTTGTAGAACCACAATTAGCTTTGATTACAGAGTGCATTCACATTGTTTTGATAAACTTATGCGATATCACACCCTCTATTTCAGTCCAGTTTCATCAGGATAGAAAAAGTCCATTGATGTGATAACCTGCTCATTCACTACATTCCGCTCATCAGCTGACTTCATTTTATTGTCACATTAATGTTGCTGAGCCTCGACCCGACCAACTGGAGCAACCTCATATAATAAGACTGACCTCAAAGAACTGGACATTGGCCGCTATGCATGATGGGTACATCGTTTCCCTTCTTACCCTGACATGCCCATCACTCTGAAATAGGGTAAATACGAGCTCATCAGATCCCACGACCTATTCCATCGTTCCAGACTCTTTATGCTCCATAAAAACTGAAGCTTTTTTTAATGAAAACACGGTGGTTTAATCCCAATCTTGTATCTTCTTGTCACATTGCGTGTGGGGAAATTCTTTTACTTTCACCAGTATGCATAGCCTTGTGTGCTACTGTTAACTTTTTTATTTTTTTGTTTTTGATTCAACTTCACCAAGTGTTCACATGATCTCCAATCCCGCTTTTTTCTGACCACATTTCTTTTTGTGAGGTTGAGGTTCAGCGCTGTCCTTCCAGGCTTTAATAATGCAGTAGAGAGATCTTAAGCTTTTCTTTATTATTTTAGTAATATTTATGGATGTTTTATTTACTTGATGCAGGGCAATAATTTGACCTTCTGAAATGCAATGACACCTTTCCCACGACAGCGGAATATGTCTTCTGATGTTGTTGTTTAAAAAAATGTGAAGGTAGTCTCTGCATCAGTTCAGGTTAAAAAACACATTTCCAGTTGAAACACATTGTTGCACTGTAGCAATCATCCAACCATGGACTCCTAACTATACGAATAATATCCGCGGTTCCTTCCGGCAACATCAGTCCATGCCCGATTTTAAAAGTGTGTGCGAGTGTTATGACTCTAGGCATGCTCAGAGACATGTGCCTTTCTGATTGGCTGTTCCAGCCTGGTAGTGACTTGAACTCGTTGGATTGGCTGGGCTACGTAACTGACTCCGTGCATCATAACACATTATGGTCCAATGCTGAGCTGCACAAACAACAAGCGCAGAAATCACGGAAAACATTTATTTTTGTTCCTAAACCAACTGACGACAGTAAAGACGAGTCTGTAACATGTTAGCTGTGTAAACCATTTTGGATTTATGGTCACGCTCATTTCTGGCAGCATTGTCATCCTCAGAGTCACTAGAATGTGACGTCTCACTGTCTCCACACGACACCAACCTCGCCCAACGCGTTGATGTTATTTCCAGGGAAAAACGACTGCTAAGCTGTTAACACCCACAGTTCATCCCCCGCTAGTGATCCACGGGATAAAATGACCAGTTTTGTGCTTATGTTAATTTATGTTCAAATAAGTGTCTGTATCACCTAAACGTATTACATACACACTCATTATGCTGTAAGGATTAACAATACCGGTACACTTCAAGTCCAGGTGGAGACTTATTTGGCAGTGCAGTGTAGACTACATCATTATTCTCTTATTCTGTAATTCAAAGCAGGCATTTCAGGTGTGGTACCTTGTATCCAGGTCCCAGCTGATGAATGGCGAAAATCTGAGCTGGGTTAAGTGCCTCGCTGAACACGTACACAGCACCAAGCTGACCGCAGAAAACCCGATTGGCATCAGCCGTCTCCGAAGAACCAAGGAAACATTTATCATAACTCTGGGGAGGGGAAAGATGGAGAAATGGCAGAGAAAAGAAAGGTGAGAGATTTCATGGATATCATTTGTTTATCAGGGCATCAGTTCTGCTTAATGGACAACTTCCTTTGGAGCTTATTGAGGTTCATGTGTGCTTTCACTCTTACACTTACACACACACACACACACACACACACACACACACACACACACACACACACACACAAATCAGAGAGGTCTGTTCATCATCGCTGCTGCTGCATATTTTAAATTTGCCCATTTCACTCCTTATCTTTACTAGATATTCTTTTATCCTCAGGGTGAAAGTGTTTATCTAAAGTAGCAACACTAATCACAGTAAAGACACTCACATCATTGGTGTTGACGTGCCAGGCCATGTCGCCGTAGGAAACCAACTGGCCATTGACATAGCAGCGGATTTCACTGTTCCTCCAGCGGTTGTAAATGTGCACGATGCTGATCATGTACCACTGCAGAACAAAGGAGAGAAGAGAGGAAGCCCAAATGAGGGCAGTACAGATAAGGACAAGGAGAGGACACTGTTCCATTTCGTAAACATTCAAAGGTCACACTGTTATACAGAAATGCAAATTATAGTTTTAAAACCAGGCGGCTTGGTGGCGTAATGGTTAGCATGTTCACCTCACCGCAAGAAATCCTGAGCTCGAGTGTTTCTGTGTGGAAACTGCATGCTTGTTTATAAAATCAGAAGTCTCAGAATTTTTGAAGAAGTGACAAAAGAACTTCAGTGGAAAAGACTTGATGGAAATAGACCTCTTCATAATTTCTGCGGTTACAGCCGCACCCTTTAATTCGAGAACGTATTGGCTTAAAACCTGATGATCATCCAAAAACCTCACACCATCCGACACGGTAACAGAAGTAAAAACAGTTTGTAATGGTGAATTTTTTTTCACTCATGTTACACGTCTTTGCCAAAAATAAAATCAAACGCTACAAAAACTCTTAACTTCCTTTGATCACAACCATCAAGGTATTAATAACTAACAGTGGTGTCAATTTAATAAACAACCTGATTAAGAATTATCTTGTGGGATGTTTCCACACAACTCCGAATAATTATTATAGTTAGTTTGTACTCTCTGGTGGTATCACAGTAAACAGTCTGTGCTCAACTGACTGCTCCGCCTCTTTCACATAGTTTACTTTCCTGGCTGTACATGTTCAGTCCGTCAGTGGCCTCACTGCCAGCTTCGGTTAGAGAAGTCAGGACTGGCAGAACACTCTTAAAGCATGGAATTAACACGGAGAGGTCAGATTAATGTAAAAACCTGGAGGGGGGGTTATTTTTATTCCCATATGATGTGTATGAAGCATGAAGCTTGTTAAAGAACAAATCCCACCCTGAAAAAGAAAAAAAAATAACTGTCAAAAATAAAAGGAGGAGACTAAACATTAAAATATGTTAAAAGGCTTTACAGAAATATCGTTACAGAAGAGACGACTTAGATGTTTGGGTTTAAAGTTCCCCATTCACTAGTGAAGATCCAGTCTGTGTTTTATCTTCTATTATCAGTTCATTCTGGATGAATATAAAGGTTTCCTGGTGAAGCCACCCCAGCTCACAGGCTTAGTGTCTCTTATTCACCTGTTCTACATCTTGTTTTGGTTCTGTATCTGTTTACAATAACAACAACAATAACAGGACAGCGTGAGTGATCTTGTGCATGTGTGATAACTTGGCAGCGCAACAGCAATTGATAGAAAGTGGAAAAGTCTGAGATCGAGTGTTAAGAAACAGAAGAAGGGAAACGATTTCAAGAGAAATTAAAAAGATGGCGATGTTATTAATATCATGGCGGCCGGTGTAGGGGTCATTAACACTCACGTACAGGAGGAAACTAAAGGGTTCAGAAAGACATTGTGGATCTGATTCCATTTTATTTCCCAAAGATACCCCTGTATTTCATCTTCATTTAATCTACCTGGAACTGAAAGGGAAACTTTAACGCCCCCGCTTGCTTGGCACTGAGATGAATTGCCCAAACTGCGCACAAGTAGAATCACTCTGACCTGACAGATGCTTTTTTTTTTTTTTATTAGTGTGGAACTATTGCTTGTGGCTTTCTTGTTTTTGTCCCTTCTCTTCCCCCTTTTAAACCCCCCCCCCCCCTTTCACATATGCTCACACATTCACACACAAAGAGCTTTTCCAATTGCTAGACAAGGTATCATGCTAATTAGGTGAGCAAGCTTCATTGTTAAGCAGAGCGCACAATCCAGAAGCCTGCACAGCATGACTCTCTCTCTGTGTGTGTGTGTGTGTGTGTGTGTGTGTGTGTGTGTGTGTGTGTGTGTGTGTGTGTGTGTGTGTG
>JBCNYH010000016.1:8988660-9013128 GCA_039654325.1 Tandanus tandanus | reverse complement strand
GAGCCATAGTTTATTGGGTCACAATAAACGTGATTAAAGTTTATCCTTCTTGTCTCCGGGTAGTTATCATAACAGTGAGGGTCTTTAATGATTAGTGAAAAGAAATCAATAGGTATGTCTGGGCACTGGAGCTCAGATTTAATTTAAAACACAAAAGGTCAGTCTGAAACTGTAGGACATCACAAACAGCATGGAACAATGTTAGATAGTAGAAACAATCATTCATAGATGTGATCAATTATTCATGGATTAAATCCCTCCATAAACTAGATCTTATTATTCATGATCACATTAGGAGTAAAATTAAATCATGTAATACTTTGAGTAGTCATGTGTGTCTGTGACCACAATAACCCGAAAAACTAATGGATGAATTTCCACAAAATATTACCCATGTGTGGGTCTTGGGCCAATGAAGAACTGATTCCATTCTGAGTGTGATCTGGATCCAGATCCAGGAGGGTTCTGAGGGAATTTTTAACATGCAACTGTACATGTTTGGGTTGAGTGAAGTGTAAAAACTGTCAAGCTTGTGATCCATAACGTCCTGATTAACTGAGGTACAGATATGAGATAACACAGAGGTCAAATCCCCGTATTCATCCCTCAACAAGAGAAAACACGAACCAAGCATGTTGATCTTCACTTAGATTTGAGTTGTCCAGGGACGATGTGTGTCGCCTGCAGTGCTTATTTCCACTGGCACTGAAATTATAATATGAAATTATAATAATGACAGTTTTGGTACGGGAACACCGAAAAAATTTATTATATACAAAAATAAAACAGAAGGTGCACAACAGTATGATGTAAATAAGACTCTGTAAAACTTTACTTAACATAAGTTGACTGGTTGAGGAGCAGTTGAGGAGTTACCATCAAGTGTGACGACGACGACGCAAGACGACAGACAGTGATCACTAGGAGTCATAAGTCAGGGAATGATTAGAAACTTGTCAGAAGAAAACCCAAGTTTATTTTACCCCATGAACACTGAGGAGGAGGGTAAGTGGGCAAAATAAATCCTCAGTGATCACTGTTGAGGTACAAGAAAAAGAAAAATCATAATAAGTCTCCAAAGCCACCATCAGACACCACCTCCATGTCAACCGATTATTTGAAAACTGTGCAAGAAAAAATACTATTGTCTGCCGGTTGTCTGTTCTTCAGTCTTTTAAAACAAAAGCAGAGCTTTTTGACATCAAGCACCGAAGGTAGGTTTGGCTTATGAAGGATGCCTATAAAGTAAAGAACCGTTCTGAAATAAGGGTTACAGTTATCCCAGCTGTGAGGTGGTGGGGTTCGACCATGATGTGCGGATCCTTTCATTCATTCATTTTCTGAAACGCTTAATTCTAATTAGGGTCGCTGGGAGGCTGGCGCCCATCTCAGCCGACTCCGGGCAAGGGCAGAGTACACCCCGCACAGCTCGCCAGGCCATCGCAGGGCAGAAACACGCTGACGGCTATGCAGCCTACTCTTGACGAAAATCAGCAATAGTTCTTTCACATTCCTTCACCACAGACAGTGAGAGACATGGCCGGCCTTTGATAATCCAGTTAGCTGCACTGGGGGGACAGCAGTGACATCCCGTTGATAGTGGGGCCTGAACCCCCGACCTTGGGATCAGTAATCCAGTACCCTACCACCAGGCCTGACGTGGGGATGTTTTTCAAAAATTTGGTAAAGTGTATGGTATTATGGACTCCAAGAACTATCAGGACATTTTTAATCAAACTTAAACGAGGTCATCTGTGGATCCTCCAGCAGGACAATGATCTCAAGCACAAGTCAGAATCAACATCATGGATAACTGACCCCAGAACCAAACTTCTGCCACATGGTCATCTCAGTCCTCTAAGCCCCATTAACGCCCTGTGGGTGAGCTGATATTGGGTGCACAATAGAGGGCCCAGTACTGTGGATGATCTGGAGAGCCTCTATAAAGAGGAATGCTCTCGGATGCTCTGCCCTGTATTCTCCAACATTATCAAATATTATAAGAGAAGGCTTGGTGCGGTTTTATTAGCAAAGGGAGGTAGTTAAACACATGGGGTGCAAATAATCAAGGCACATGTGGTTTTTAGTGAAAATAATCCTGTTTGATTTTTCTCACTTTTTCAGGTGGATTTTTACTGACCCTTTGTACTAATCTTTAGGAGAGGTGCTAATACTCATGAAGGGCACAGAATGTAGCTTAAGGGCAACGTTCATGCAAAGCTGTATTTATCCTCTCATATAAATAAAAAAGCCTCTATTATTTACTCCCAAGAGTTGTTCGGGGATCAGCACTTGAATTAGTCTGCCTTGAGGCACATTTTATAAACGCTACAGGAGCTCCTGTTCCTAACAGCTGACCTCACTCAACTGATCACACCCGCATTTATGTTGCATATCTTCTTTCCTTTGCTTCGGTAATCATGGGAAATAACTGGCTGTGTAAATACAGCAAGTAAAAAGACTGTGTTTAAAAATAATAGCCAATTTTGCTCAATGGAGTCATTCTAAAATATAATTATTTTATTACCATAACATATCGCAGGGCAACGTGTTAATCAGAAAATTAATGAAGAAACGTTCAGACTGGGCCTGGGCATGTTCTACTGCCTGGACAAACACGCTCTCCTGGGATGTGCAGGCATCTCCATGACTGATTTAACATACAAAAGATGTAATAGGACCAGATCTTCATCCACGACTACTTATTTCCAAACAAGTCTTCGAATAAATCCATCAAGAAAATCAACAGTGAGCTGTATTCGTCCAGCCCACACACGGCTGAGGTGTTTAACATAACGGATGTGTGGAGCGTGGGTCGGCATCACTGATGTGTGAAAAGCTCTTTGGTTCTGCAGGAATCGTGTATGAAGAGTGAAAATGAAAATGAGGCTCTGTGGTGATTGCTGAGGAGCGACGAGCCTCTGAGGACATGAGATAAATATGATATGGGTGTTATGTGTTTATGGTCGACTGGATGATAATTTTTTTTTATTATAGTGCAATGTGCACAGCAGAACAATATTCCCTATTTCTAATGTTTTTATCGTCTACATACCATGTAATATCATATAGAATTTAAGAATCTGGCCTGGTTTGTCTCACTTGATCTTGATTACGTTTGTTTAATATGCTGAGGATTCGGGAGCCACAACACACACCGTGCTAGATCAGGACGGCTCTGTAGTCTTATCCACAAAGTGCCAGATGGGCTGCAGGGTTTCATTCCAGCCAAGTCAGGGCCACACGTTTCAACTTATCTCATGATCTTCGTCTGCAGGCTATTAGGTACAACTCCTGTTTGTTTGGAATGAAACCCTGCAGCCACACTACTGGTTCACAGATAAGATGAAAAACTCCTGAGTGATGCTCTCATGGACCATTCTGCACGGTACTGTCCAGGTGATGACATCAGTATCTTTCTCTAGGTGTGTAACATGTACCCATCATGCCCAACAGCCATCCTCTACTGACGATTCTCTCTGGGGTCAGGTGGTGACAAGTTTTAACCCTTGAACGTTTGTATTATTACGATGGTTACTGTGAACCTGCATGAATGTTTAACAAGAGTCTTTTCACACTTCAAGTGTTCCGTCTTGTTTAAGAGCGCTTACTGTTACTCCGCTGTCGTTGTGGAACAGCCCACTTGTTCTGTAATAAAAGGAGCATGAAGTGTGTGTGGGCGTGTTTCTCACTTTTCTCACAGGATTCTCACAAATCTCTCACAACTGCCTGACACAAGTTAGACCGACAGCTAAAAATTATTAATAGATACAACTCTGTGGCCTGTAATGTGATTCAATGAGCTCCAAGTCCCAAAATGGACCCCCTCTCTGCAGATGTATGCTGGAAAAATAAAAGTCAATCAATTGTGAAGAAAGAAAAAAAAAAAGGAAATCTAAGCACATACATTCTTTACATTTTTCATTTTCCAATCCACTTTATCCTTTATTAGGGTCGTGGAGAGGCCAGAGCCTATCTCAGCCATCTCTGGGCGAAGGCGGGGTACAACCTGAGGAGTTCACCAGTCCATCACAAAGGGTATTATGTTTTTGATACGGGCATAGTGGATAAGTGGTAAATGGATCCCGGGTTCACTGGCGGGGGTCCATACTGTATACTAGGCATGTAATTCGGCCATTGATACTGTGCTCGAGCATCGAGCATGAACACATGCAAAATTTCAAGGTCCAAGTTCAAAAACTTTCCGAGATATGTTCATTTAAAGATCGCAGACTAGTACCCATTTGTCAGCCCACAACTTGCAATTTACCATTTTGGGCATTTTTGAAAGCTTGTAACTCCCCTAATAATTACTGTATAGGGCTTACGATACAGTAATTATTAGGGGAGTTACAAGCATTCAAAAATGCCCAAAATTGTAAATTGCAAGTCGCGGACCGACAAATGGGTACTAGCCTGCGATCTTTAAATGAACATATCTTGGAAAGTTTTTGAACTAGGACCTTGAAATTTTGCATGTGTTCATGTTGAAACATGTTCTATGTCTGGTTAAAGTTTCACTGAAGTCACCTGCGAAGTTTTCTGAAAGCTGGGTGATTTGACATGGAATGACACCAAATTAACACAAAAATCTAACCTTCTAGAGTCACTGGATGCGCCGGCACGTCCAAATCACGTGAACCGATTTAAGATGACGTAACAGGACTCTCGCAGAGTCTCCGTTTCAACTTGTGTCAGAAGTGCAGACTTCAAACTATATACCAGTTTAAAATGGTGTTGATAGGCCAAGTAAAATCAGAGTTATGAGAAATTAACCCCATGCTTTTTCATGAAATTTCTCATCACATTTGGTGTGCGTTTGATGTGGTTAAACCGGACTACGCTAAGCAAAGTAGCATGGAAGCAAAAAGTGTAAAAAAATAAAATAAAATAAAATAAAAATAAAAAAATTAAAAAACCATGACACACCAATTCCTAGCATCAACCAATCAATTAAAATACACACGCAACGCGCCACATGTGGTTGCTTTGCAGGACGGGGAAGTTGTGGAAGTATACAGCGCCAAAAATTTTTTAAAAGACGGCAATATCTATAGGGATTTTGGAGATTTGAGAGATTTTACAGGGGGCTCCCTTTATTGATGTCACGCTGCCAAGCTCCTCTTCGCGCACGCGCGAGATCTCGTTTAAACCAAAATGGCACCGTAACAAATACAAGGTGAATGCCGGTTCTGAGCAGAAAATAAGGGAAAAATTACAAAGTCAGACAGAATCTCACCAAATCTATGAGAATAATTATCGGAAATTATCGGCAAGTAAGATTTTCTTATCAATACGAGCTGTCACCGGTCCAGTCCAGCAATCAATCGATATTTTTATCGATCGTTACAAGACTACTGCATACTACATTGGTTACAAGCACACACAGAGACTGAACCAGATAGTACTGCAAAGTCTTCACTGCTACTCGTAAAATGGTTCTTAGTTGGATTTGAGGAACGTGCAATTCTGACGAAAGGTATCCTGAAAGGCTACAGGGAGCTCGTTTAATCCATTTTCCAAAGCCAAAAACCCAGTTGGATAAGTGTATACGATGGATTAAACCGTGCAGCTCACACACAGCTGAATCAAGGCTGCTTGCTCCAGGGTAAGCAGATATAAAGAAGTTAATGCATGTGTATAACTAATACACAATAATAATAAAACTACAATACGTGTAGTGGTTAAGGTGCTGGGCTCATGATTGAGAGGTCATGACCACAAGTGTGCCTCTGTCCACCCAACATTATAAATGGGCACCGGTAAAAATACTGGGAAGTTAACCTGCGATGGATTTGCGTCTCATCCAGGAGGAGTCGAACTCCTAGTCACTTCACACTACAGAAAGCGGGATAAGCTCCGGGTCTGATGAGCCAGTAGGCTCGGGTGAAAAAGCCCAACAGACTTTTATATCTAATATGCTTTAAGCTTTAGTTGTTCTGTACAAAGAAAATAATTGTGTATATACGAGGAGCTAAATATATACATTCCTAGTGTTTAACTCGTGATTTCCCTCCAGGGTTGGGTTCATTTTTCACCAAGATCTTGAATTGATGACGGAAGAATTGAACCACTCCATAAAGTCTTCTCCAGCACATCCTGAAAACTTTCAGTAGGGTTAAGGTCAGGACTCGGGGTGCCAATACATATGTGAAAATGATTCCGCATGCTCCCTGAACAACTCTTTCATTACTTGAGTCCCCATTTTATATCCGTGCCATCAGGGAAGAAAAAAGTCCATTGATATGATAACCTGCTCATTCAGTACATTCAGATCATCAGCTGACTTCATTTTATTGCCACATTAATGTTGCTGAGCCTCGACCTGACCAACCTCTCGCTTAACCAATCATGAATGTGATGAGAAAATCAGCAGTATTGTAACAGAGCATATTAGCAGTGTTCAGTGATCATTTGATCGAGCTTGTGATACTTGAACATAATAAATATTTTTACATATATCATCTTTACATATATATATATATTAAGTATTCCTTATCACGCAGATGTAAGTACCCTGTGATTAAATAAACCATACCTGGTGATTTATTACTGCCGTCAGCAACATTTGAAGGCCAAGCTTTGAATCTTACTCAAACATGGTACAAGTCAATATACTGTCGAAACAGCAGTCACACTTTGAGATGGTCATTCTAAATTTCTGACACTATCAGAACTTTGTTCCAGGTTATCTTGATTGTAAGACGTGACAAAGGCCATCTCAGGACCTTTCTCCCAGTGAAGGACCACTGTTTTAAAACCAAAACCAAAGCTGAACATCATATACCCATAATACAGTGAAAAGCCTCACACAGCAAGTGCATAGTCCCATTTTGCTTTTGGTGTAAAATGGTGTTAAGAAGTTAACTGAAGATTACTTGCGTTCATTTTTCAAGCCACCAATACATCTAGGTTTTTGTGATGAAACAATCTACCAGCTTGTCTGTTTGTTTAGAGCCATACTGAACTGATTACATTGATAGTATCATAGTTAGACCAGATTAAACAGAATACAGAATGGTTTGGAAAAAGAAGTGAAAAGTTTATATTTAACAACAAAGCCGCTCTCATTTAACATATAAAATGTAATGTACATCCATCAGGATCTAGTAGAAGTTTCAGACAGGATTTGTTCTATGTTATAGTATTTCTGGTCTATGCAAAGGTGTATGAAGTTATTAAAAAACACTTTTTGGAAAATTGATTTCTGGGTCAGAATGCTTGCGTGCACTTGAATCCACTTCCTGACTGTCATTTTACACATGCTATACTATACACCGCTTCCACTCGACACAAGCATGACGGTCCATATAATTTCTGTACGAACATCCATCCATGAAGCTGTCCTAGTTTTAGTGCCTCAGTAGCCTTTTTTAGTGGCCTCTTCTTTTCAAAAGTCTTCACGCCATTACAGACCGCTCTCCCCACACAGCAATCCATCTAATGGGGCTATATACACTTCACTATACTATACACTACACACTACACTATATTATACACTACACACTGCACTATATTATACATAATACACTACACTATATTATACACTACACACTGCACTATATACTACACTTTACTGTACACTACATACATTACACTATACAATACACCACAGTATACTAAATTGCACACTATACAACACTCTACAATATACACTGCACTATATTATACACTAAACACTACACACATTACACTATACAATACATTACAGTATACTAAAATGCACACTATACTATACACTACAGACTACACTAAGGACTACACTATACTATAGACTACACCACACTATACTACACTGCAGACTACACTACAGACTACACTATACTATACAGCACTACAGACTACACTATACTACAGACTACACTACACTATACACTACAGACTACACTGCACTATACACTACAAACTACACTACACTACAGACTACACTACACAACAGACTACACTATAGTATACTACACTACAGACTACACTATACAATACTACACTATACTATACTACACCACATACTACACTATACTACAAACTACGCTACATACTACACTATAGACTACACTATACTATACTATACTACACTACAGACTACACTACACACTTCAGACTACACTATACTATATTACACTACAGACTACACTATATAACAATACACTACACTGCAAACTGCACTACAGACTACACTATACTATATTACAGACTACACTTTAAAATACTACACTACACAACAGGCTACACAACAGACTACACTAGACAGTACTATAGACTACAATATAGTACAGACTACACTATACAATACTACACTAAACTATACACATCTCTACAGTCTACACTATACAATACTACACTACAGACTACACTATACTACAGACTACACTATTCAATACTACACCATACACTATACTACACTACACTACACTACAGACTACACTATACTACAAACTACACTGTAGAAAAACAGACTACACTATACAATACTACACTACACACGTCAGACTACACTATACACAATACACTATGCACACTACACTACACAATACTACACAACACTAGTCTACACTATACACTACAGACTACACTGCAGACCACACTATAGTATACTACACTGCAGACTGCAGACTATACTATACTACATACTACACTATACTACATACTACACGACACTACACTACAGACTACACTATACAACAGACTACACTATACAACACTACAGACTACACTTTACAATACTACACTACACAGCAGGCTACACTACAGACTACACAATACAGTACTATAGAGTACACTATACTACAGACTACACTATACTACAATCTAGACTATACAATACTACACTACACTACAGACAGTACTATACATTACTATAGACTACACTATACTAATACTACACTAAACTACAGACTACACTACAGTCTACACTACACAATACTACACTACACTACACACAGTACTATACAATACTACAGACTACACTATACAATACAGGCTACACTATACTACAGACTACACTATACACTACACTATACAATACAGGCTACACTATACTATACTATACTATACTACACTACAGACTACACTACACTATACTATACTACACTACAGACTACACTATACACTACAGACTACACTACTCTACATACTACAATATACAATAATACACTACACTACAGACTACTCTATACTATACTACACTACAGACTACACTACACACTAGAGACTACACTATTCACTACAGACTACACTACACAATACTACACTACACTACAAACTACACTATTCTACACTGCAGACTACACAGTACACTATACAATACTACAATACAGACATCATATTACAGACTACACTATACAATACTACACTAATCTACAGACTACCCTACTCTACAGACTACAATATACAATAATACACTACACACTACTCTGTACTACACTACACACTAGAGACTACACTATACACTACAGACTACACTACACACTACAGACTACACTATACTATTCTACACTGCAGACTACACAGTACACTATACAATACTACACCACAGACTACACTATACTACACTATACACTACTACACTAATCTACAGACTACACTACACCACAGACTACACTATACTACATTACACTGCATACTACACTATACTACACCAGACTACACTATACTACACCACAGACTATACTATACAGTACTACACTACAGACTACACTATACTGTTCTACACTGCAGACTACACTATACTGTTCTACACTACACTATAGACTACACTATACTACAGACTACACTATACAATACTACACTGCTCTACAGACTACACTATACTATATTACACTGCAGACTACACTATACTAGACTACACTACAGACTACACTAAACAATACTACACCACAGACCACACTACACAATACTGTACTACACTACACTACACAATACTAAAGACTACACTATAATACAGACTACACTACATACTACACACTATACTATACTACACTACAAACTACATACTACACACTATACTACACAAACTACATACTATACTACACTACAGACTACACTACACTATACTACAGACTACACTGTACAATACTACCCTACACTACAATACAGACTACACTACATTATACTACAGACTACACTGTACAATACTACCCTACACTACAATACAGACTACACTATGCAATACTACACTACACGACAGGCTACACTATACAATACTATACTACACTGAACACCGTACTGTACTGTACTAAGCTCTGTAAATCTGAGGTGGTGTATCTTTTAGCTAATGAACATTTGAGTTTTCTGAAGAGACATTTATTAGTGGAGCTCTGGGAAAGAGAACCATGGTCATAAAATATAGCTTGAATGTTTGTCCCAGATCCCATTTTATTAGTTACTTATTTAACATTTCATCTTTCTGGTCAAATTCTCATTGCTCTATTTCTACTTATTCATATGATTAACAAGAATTTAGGCTAGCTAACTGAGAGCATATTACTGCAAGTAGACACAAGGAGTCATGATGGATGGATGGGTGATTCTTTTATAATAAATAAGTAATAAATAAATCATGCTTGGATTGGTTTATCTACGATAGCAAATAATCACTGTGTAACAAGGGTCATCAGGAGATGACATAACCTACGGCCTTCACTTGTCAGAAAATATGAACGGCAGAAATGCCAAAATATCAAAAGGGACAACAACGCTGCCTGGGAGAAGTAACTACCGAGATTGATGAAGTAATCTTAAGCAATTTCCGAGTTCTGGCCCAAAAATGAAGTGATTACGGATGGACTGACGGACTGACATACTCATGCCTAGTCCCCCCACCCCAACCACCTCACCCCCAAATCCCCCCTCCAGTCCTGCGTTATATATGCCAGAGGGAAAATAGGCATGTGTACAGTATATGCCAGTCTGTGATGCCTGCAAAAATTCAATTTCAATAAAACTGTCAGCCCTCAAGAATACTGCGACATCACTATAAACAGGACTCATAACGTAAATCTGTACCCATCACAGGTGCGGAGCTTTACTACACTGCACTGCTGTATGGCACAGATGTGCTGTTAATTAGTTAACAATGACTGAAAGCTTAGTGAAAGTAATGATTGGCAGAAAATACTGCTGATTAGCTGTTGGAGGCTGAGTTGGCTTCTGTGCTGTTCTACATGGTGTAGTACTGTCTTGGTCCACTGTCTGAGCCCAGCTTGTGCTGACCACATGATCTCGAGTCTCTACTCCTGACCTTAACAGGGGTGGAATTCAGTGAAACTAAGCTACTGGACAACAGGACTAGTAAAATTATGAAACTACTAGTCCTCCTTCATATTTACTGGTCAGGAACAGGTTAGATCTTCTTTGCCTATTGGATTTGTCGGGTCGCCAGCAGGATGACTTGCTAGCTAATTTCACTCGCCCTACAGACTTCTGACTCGCCACGGGCCGGCGGACTAGTGTTAAATTCCACCCTTGCCTTACTGATTTTGCAAAGCAGGAAGAGAACTAATGAGATGTTGTTGTGGAGAGACCATCACATCAGATCAGTCATGAGAGAGAGAGCGAGAGAGAGCGAGAGAGAGAGAGTATGAGGGGGAGGAGGACAGACAGGTCCCTGGTATGCTGGTACACAGCTGTGGGTTGTGAAGCACAATTCAAGCTTCATTTGTTGAAATAATGTTTTAATTTTGTTGTTTTCTTCTTTGTTATGTACATCATTAAAATGATGGGGAGTAATGAAAAAAAGATTATTCTGTGGATTAAGTCACAGTTGGCTGTGCTGATGCAGCTGGGGAAAAAAAACAGCTGACAACAGTTGATAAGGTGGGAAGTATGTACTGAGGTCCCATCGCTCCATTTCCATGGCAACAATGATGCTCTGGTAATGGCAGGAGAGTTCTAAACATCCAGCCCTGAGTAGCTCTGCGTGTGTGTGTGTGTGTGTGTGTGTGTGTGTGTGTGTGTGTGTGTGTGTGTATAAGAAGAAATGAGTTTAAAGAGAAAACTGCTACATAAACATACTGCTTGTTTAGCATTTTGTGGCACGTTGCTAGCAGGTGGTAAATGATTCAGTCATGTTCATGTTATTTTTGAACGGATGGAAAATAAGAAATGGCACTTACTGAGTGGAACGTCAATACTGTTTCGATTTGCTGGATTATTTTTTAAAGGTCTCACTGTGTTAGCCCTGTAATTGTCTGATGAGCTGTTCAGGGTGTTCCCCGCCTGTCCATCTATCCACTGGCAGAGTGTTTGTTATTTACTGAAGTGAAATGCTAATGTGGCTAAGGTCTTCTAACTCAGAGCCAGGTTTACGATCTCCGCAGGACGCGTTTCATTTCGTTATACAGCAAAGAATATAAAAACTGTAATTGTCCTTTTAACCACCACATTCATTTGTGTGGCCAGAGAATAAACTGACCTTCACCGAACACACAGGGTTTCAGCGTACAACGAACTTAAGAATTAAAAATGAACCTTCTGACTCGTGTGTTTAAGACTGAGTTCATCTGCGTGTGAACAGTGGAACGTTACTGCTGCCAAGATTACAATAGCAACTATGTCAGCTCCACTGGGGGTTACCCAAGCTGCAACAGGCCAGCGCTCACATGATCTACTCGACTACACAGAACAGAAATGAGAATAGCGCCCTATTCAGATCTGATTAGTTTTGCATGGGGTAATTTTCCAGGGAATCTCTGGGAATTAGGTCCGGTGTAAATCCCTCATATCAGTCATTTTTGATACTGCATGTGCACGTCGTATTTGACCTTCTATACCTTCTATTCCCAGGTAAACGATACGCCTCGCTTGCTTTCGGAGTGTGATGTGTCTTCTAGTGGGCACTAAGCCATACATGTTCTATTATTTGAATAAATTCTCTCTCAATCCAATTAAATTTTTAAGTTGTGTTTATTGATTGCTATTGATACGCATATACGCAAAATCCTTTCGGTCTCACGACTGGGGATTTAAATTAGTTTTACTATGTAAAGCTGCTTTGCAACAATGTTAATTGTAAAAAGCGCTTTACAAATAAAACTGAGCTGAATTAAAATGAAATAAATAGAGAGGTGTGTCTCAGTATGAATCTACCTATCACCTGACGGTGGCTGGCCACCGACACTCGAGCAAAACACCTTTTCCTGCTCTTTTCTCACTCTATATTTGATAAAAAGTGACACATCTGACCTTACACTTGGCAAAACAAATCCCAGAAGTTGAATATGCACACAGAGTTGCGCTGTTGATGCAAGCTTCATGTTGGTTTGGTGAGCACAGCCTCATTTCAAATGAAAATTGCATGTGCGAACATTTGGGAGGGATGGAGTTATGAAAATGTCATAACAAATAACTTATTAATCAGAATCCGAATACTTTATTGATCCCGGAGGAAAGTGTGTAAAAGTACTGGATAAACCTCATTGGTTCGGTCAGTACAGGGAAATCCCTGACCTCAGCCTTGATGTACTGCGAGGTCATAGCGGTAATTGTGAGGTCAATGCACCAGGGCTGATGGTTTAAACGGCAGTGATACAGACAAACCCTAAACTATCCGAGTGTTGTGGGTCACCTTACAACATCTCCACTGACTCTGATCCCGCGTCTATGGGTGAAAGTGCTAAATTTAAAGCATGCACCCAAACGTCCGTACCCTGCTCTTACTCTTTTGAGAAGGAGACACCAATGCTGGAATCATTACCCTGAGAAATAACTCAGTTTTAAGTTAAACGCAGCGGCGTGCTCGTGAGGGTGTCAGGTAAAGAGCTAGCAAGTAACTTAGCTAATCTTAAATGGCTTGGGAGAACCTTCGGTTAGCATAGAGACTTCGTGGTCAGTTTTCTCAGTAGTGAACCACTCCTGGCTTTATTCACTACTGACTTTTTAATAGTAAACTCATTCACTCACTCGTTTACCAAACCGCTTAATCCTACAATCTCAGCCGACACTGGGTGAAGGCGGGGTACACCCTGAACAGCTCGCCGTAACATCACACAACCATTCACACTCATATCCACACCTAGGGGCAATTGGGAACAGCCAATTAGCCTAATGTACATCTTTGGACTGTGGGAGGAAAAGGGAGTACCCAGAGGAATCACATGAAAGAACGGGGAGAACATATAAACATATATAAACATATATAAACATATAAACATATAAATGTTTTTTAAGAATTATAAAATGGAGTGGGTAATGTGAGTGAAGCCTGTCACTGAACTACATGTCATTTGATTTCAAAAACCTACATAAGAACATGTAGCCAATTTCAGCTGTACAGCACATTACAGCAGAAAAGAATGAAGCGATGTAACTAACATCTTCCAGGGGACGAACAACACAATCACATCATAATGTTGCTCCGCACGCACAAGTAGCTCACCATAACCTCTTACACAAAGGTGAAAGAAACAAACTCCTGACAGTGGGTGTGGTGAAACAAGGTCAATAAAGACATCTCTATGAAACAATAAAGTAGACATGATTTATATAAATCAACACCTCTGGAGATTTTTTGGAAGTTACTGAGTTCCTGATACAGGTAGGGGCAACTTGCACAACCATGTATCCTACAAGTGCCAAATACTGAAACACTGCCTGAAGGCGGAGCTTCCGATCGATATATCTCCACTGATAGGTGTCTGGGGCTGCTGGTAAAAGAAGAGCTCGGATAAACAGATACACAAATTTGCTGATTGGTTTATTGTAATACTGAAGCTTTGAAGCCCGGCTTAAATAATTCTTGTGATATTTAATCATAACTCATATTTTTCCATTTACGTGGATACTGAACAGATAATAAAGAGAATTTCACCACTCAGTATTTCTTCCACGATTTCTTCCAGCCATCACATGAGCGAGGAAGCAGAAAAAAATGGAAGCAGAAAATGGACTTAAGTAATACAATGTGTGTTTGACAGGTAGCATTTCGTGTAACCCTGCTTGATAATATTGCCGATAAATGGTTTGAGAATTGAATGATTTTCCCGTAACGTTTGCCCTCATGTGATGGGGTGAATCGCAGTGCCAGTGGAAATAAACTACACCACTATTCACACTTTTAGTGGATGCAGAGCTTCCCTAGAAAGCTGCCATTTAGACGCTGTTGTCTTGTGAACATGGCGTTGAGATAACCCTCCTTTATACCCTCTCAATGCCCAGAAAAATCTCCGTCCTGGTACATTTTTTTGATATACTGTATTAATCCCGCAAGGGAAATTATTGCCTCTGCATTTAACCCATCCACAGTGAGCACACACACACACACGCACGTAAACAGTGAGCACACACAAACACACACATAAACAGTGAGCGCACACACACACACTCGGAGCAGTGGGCTGCCACACACTGGGGCGCCCGGAGAGCAGTTGGGGATTAGGTGCCTTGTTCAAGGGCACTTCAGCCATAAAGGTGGAGGAAGGGAAGGTGCAGCTCACTCCCCCACCGCCACACATTTTTCCTGCTGGTTCGGGAATCGAACCAGCGACCTTTCGGGCCCAGAGCCGCTTCTTTGCGGTGATTAGTATCCATTAGACTATGGCTGCCCCATTAAAATCAAATATGAGTCCTTAATTTTAAACCATATTCAGTGCTTACTTCCAACATACGATAGAAATTCTGCGCTGCAGAACTTCTCTTTTTATTGCTGTATTGTGATACTACACGTAATTTCTTATCAAAAATACATGAAATAGGTGTTTACATGCTGGAAATTTTAACTATTTTGTCCCTCAAAAAAGCTTTTGAGTGAATTTTCAATCATTTACATTGATAGCGTTTGGCAGACAACCTGATCCAGAGCACCTTACATTTTTCTCATTTGTACATCTAAGCAAATAAAGGCTAAGAGCCTCGCTCAAGGGTTTCAGGTAAAGTGCTAGCGAGTTACCCAGCTAATATCAAATCGCTTGTTAGAACATTTGGTTAGTAACAGAAAGTTTTGGATCAGTTTACAGGAATAAACCACTTTTGACTTTATTCACTACTGAATTTATAACAATAAAATCATTCACTTATTCATTTACCAAACCACTTAATCTTAATAGGGTCGCAGGGAGACGCCTATCTCAGCAGACTCTGGGCAAATTTATAAAATCCTGATTATATTGGCAACAGTGGCAAACTGGTGGGATGAGGCTTGAACCCCCAGTCTTCTGACCATTGACCCAGAGTCTTAAGCACTGAGCCACCACTGCCCCTCATTTGTATCACCTGTCTGGTTGATTGAATTATACTTTTAACGAGTTCATGTTCCATGCTGCCACAAAGATTGTGTGTGTATGTCATAGGGAGGGGGTGATGACGAGCACAATGGACTGAATCAGTTCACAAATGTCTATACTCCCAGCATGCACCTGCGCAATCTGAGACCCAAAATAAAAACTGTTACAATGTAAGTGTTTAATCATTAATGTAGAAAACTATGACGTCTCTACACTACATAAAGCGTCAATGTGTGAACTCATTCTTTGAGTCATCTTTGAATGTTTTTACACTAACCATGGACAGGGAACGTGACGAATCTCCATATTTACAGTGCCACCAATCACCATGAAATCAGCAACGGGGTACGGACAGACGACATGGGACAGCCATGCCCAAGGGGCTCCACTCAGTTATACAGGTGACAAAGATCTGGTTGTGTTCATTAAAATGAGGTGTAGGTAGCATCCACAGAATGTATATACATTTTAAAGGTATTCCCATCTCTGTGATTTAAACGGAGATTGCTCCGTTGGGGGCCATCATGACATCAATCCTAATTATTACAGACTTCAATACTAAAAAGACTTCATATGTCCCGAAATCTGATCCTGTCTGAACAGAACTGATCACCAGAAGCTGATTTCAGATAAATCCAGATTATTTTACAGTGTGAAGACAGAAACAGAAAACATTCCTAACCTATCCTAACACGACCTAAATCTCAAAAGAGACTCAGTACCACTGGTATTTAAACAGGCTCACATGGGCTCTTCTACACCTTCCTCTTAATAAGATCATCCCTCACCTCAATTGAGTCATTTTTTCCTTTAAGCTAAAGAAGGATTAACATCCCCATGCAGCGGTCGAGGACATTACTAGAGTTCTGTGTTTCACAGCAGGACAACATGTGTCCTGAAACGTGCATCAGCTTCCCCATGGGCCTGGAGGACATAAATGGAGCACAATGTGGTGCACAAAGTAGGCCTCACTCTGAGAAAAAAACCTAGAACTGACCAGAGCTCCTGCATGTTCACAGAGGCTCACGTGACAGGGTGTGAATTCAACCTGTAATGCAAGCTTAAATGAATCTAATCTACAACACAAGCACTTGCTCTGTGGAAGAACTTTTGCTGAATGGTACGAGCTCCTGTGGTTAGGTCTCTGCGGAGAGGCCTATTAATTTGCCAATCGCTGCATCTGCACCTTGAAATGGCAGTTTGGATCAATCAATGGATTACAAGCTGTGGTTTCAGCCGAGGCTGCATAATGCATAAGGTCTATCCCACCTACAAGCACTCGGTTCTGCCTTCCGGACGTTTCTCCACCTCTTTCTTAAACCCCTACGATACGCATCGGTACTCCCAATCATCCCCATCACTCTCTTCCTCCTCCCCTGATCCATCCTCCACAGCCCCATCCATTCAGTCCAGGTTTCCGAGCATGATGCCACTGCAGCAACCCCCTCCTTCCTCCTCCTCCTCCTTCCTCCTCCACCTGCTTCCACATGCTGTCCTGGTGGATTCATGTGCGTCGAGAGCGCTGCAGCATCTACAGCAGAGAACTACTCAGGCCATATTTGTGAGATCTTTCTAATCAGGACTTATTTCTTGATCAGACGAAGATGCTCATACATGTGATGTCATCAATCAAAGCCCGACTTGCCCTCATTTCCGCACGTGACTGTGGAGCGTCACGGACAATTTCACACCAAACACTTCTCTGACACAACCGGGCCTGGTTAGGGTTGTCTCCGTGTAGTTTCTCATGTAGATCAAGCGATATGACGGGTCCCATTTACTGAGCACTCCGTCAGGTGTTTCTAAACCCGGTGTTAATTTCAGAACCTTGCTTTAATCCGTACTTCGAGTCCATCCGGCTCTGACTGCTTTCTCTGACCATCATTTTAAAGATCAGGGTGGAACATGTGCCAGAGATCCCTGTGTGAAAATAAAGCAGCACGACAGCAGCTGCCTTCACGCTTCCTGAATATTAATGGATTCATCCCTACTGTCCTAATAATATCACACACACACACACACACACACACACACACCCATCAAGTACATTTTCTATCCATAAACATGAACAGCTCTGAAGCATCGGCTGTGCTGTGGGTCTGTTTACTGTTTCAGCACTGAAAGGAGAAAAAAGCACACACACACACACACACACAGGATATTTGGCAAGTCATTGTTACCAGCTAGAGCATACCCGATCTACACACACACAACAAAGCCCTGTTTTTGTCTTTGCTCATGTAATTATTATTATTATGATTATTATTGTTATTATTATGATTATGATTATTGTGATTATTATTGTTATTATTATTATGGCTGTCATCTCGAGGCCCTTATCTGGGGTTGAGACCGTGCTGAGGTTTTAGACAGGGCTCTGGGGTGAGACCCTGTGTGCACCTGATTCAGATGCTCTGCTGGTTTAATGACATCATCACCCAGCAGCAGCAGCACTGCGAGGCCAGAGGAATAAAACCCAGATGGGGATTTGGGGGGGGCTGAGAGCCATTGTGGACAGATGAGAGAGCTTTTCTCCTTCACTCACCAGATTCAGAACGGTCTCGACGATGTCCCGATTGCTGACCTCTCCGACCTGGATGAGACCGATCAGAACGGCGAACTTCATGCGGATGTTGCGGATCGGAACCGCGGGGTTGATGACGCCGGCCGACAGCACTACGGAGCCCGGGCCGGACCCCATCGCGTCCCCGCCGCCCGGGGCTTCTCGCTCCACCAGCGGCGCCGTCAGCGGCTTGTCGCTCGCCATTTCCAGCCCGAATCCCGAACACAAGGAGCGGCCGCCCGGCTCTCACCTGTATCGCGTCGCCAACTGGCTTTGTAACCGCATGAAAATTTAATTACCGAGGAAAAACAAAAGCGCAAACCCAAAATCGCCGCCGCGGACCGCAGCTGTTTAATCCGTCTGCGCTTCTCCGGGAAACACGCGAGCAGCACCAGCCCTCCGTCGCTACACGCGTCCAGACGCTCCTCTCGCGCCGCGTCTCGCTCCGTCCTGGTGGATCTGAACCCCAGTGAAACGATGCGGTCCCCGGCTGTGTGGTCCTGATCAGGACGCCATGTTCACGCCCCCTGGCTGCGGTAACGAGCACTGCGCCTGCGCCGTAGCAGTCGGTCCAACGAGCCGCGGGGCTCAATCCCAAACACATCACTCCCTACATAAAGGGCCCTACGTGGACTGGGAAATAAAAGATTCCGCACTACACGCAGTGCACTACCTAATAACCCAGAAAAACAATTTGTGATGGAGCCCATAAAGGTGGGGACCAGGCAGGAGCACGTGCGATACCAGATATTAATAGTAACCTGGAAATAGATCAATAATAACACACTGGTGATGAAATGATTCATAAAGAGACTGAAACATGTTCAATGGTCCAATAAGATACATGAGATGATGGTGACATTTTCTCTTTATCTAACACTAATCTGAATCTCTCTCTCTCTCTCTCTCTCTCTCTCTCTCTCTCTCTCTCACACACACACACACACACACACACACACACACACACACAGGTCTGAAACTGCATGGAAGATGTTCAGAGCAGTAATGAAGTCCACCTCTAGGTCATACCTGTATCACATGAGTCTGTGAACATCCAAGATAAAATGTGAAAATCTTAATTAAGTCTGTTCCAAACATCTCATCATCCAACTGGATATTTCACATCAGTACTTTTTACATTAAACTTAAATATCATTCCTTCATTCTTTTGCTGAACCACTTAATCCTATTAGGGTCACGGGATCCTGGAGTCAACGCTGGGGGGAGGCGGGGTACACCGCGAACAGATCGTCAGGCCATCGCAGGGCCACACACACAACCATTCACACGCACACCTAGGGGCAATTTGGAACAGCCAGTTAGCCTACTGTGCATGTCTTTGGATTGTGGGAGGAAACCAGTGTCGGAGGAAACTCACACAAGCACCAGGAGAACATACAAACTCCACACAGAAATGGCCTCGCTGAGCCTGGCACTTGAACCCAGGATCTTCTTTCTGTCAGGTGGATGTGCGAACCACTATGTCATACCGCTGTAAACTTAAATATGTTGTATAGAAATTGTTTTGTGTGTGTGTGTGTGTGTGTGTGTGTGTGTGTGTGTGTGTGTGTGTTTCTATTGTTTTATACACAGTAACATGCTTTATTTTGCATCACTTAATATCGTATGTTAGATTTTTCATCAAGGCCTGGGTTCGAGTCCTGGGCTCGAGAGTTTCTGAGTGGAGTGTTCTCCCTTGCTTGCGTGGGCTTTCTCCAGGTACTCCGCCCATGTGTGTGTGTGTGTGTGTGTGTTGGCCCTGCGAGGGACTAGCGAGCTGTTCATGGTGTACCTGTCTTCACCCAGTCAGCTGAGATAGGCTCCAACCTTCCCGTGCCTCTAATGAAGAATTAGGTGATTTTAAATAGGAAATGAAATTGTAATGAAGAACTCGATAAAGGCATGATGTGTTGTGGGCCAAAGACACACAGTTATCAGCTGAGTGACACCCCCACCCCCCACCCCGTACCCCACCATGCTCTACATATATGCATGATTGGATGTGATGCCAGCATACAGGTCATAGCCCTCAGTGTGCTTCTTCCAAATAGCGTTAATCACAAAGGATGTTATTGTGCCATTGCAATAAGTCGGGATGCTCTGGCTGTGACGTGCCTCACCCTCCACTGTACACGGTTTTATTTTCTGTCTGAATTCTCACCACTTTCCACTGAAATCAGACTGCCCAGATTTTCCTGTTGCCAGACTTGGACTTCTTCCTCAGACAGGGTTACTGTCCAAAATGAATGATACAGGACTAATGTGGCACCTTGGCCATGTTACCTAATTACCATCCAGGTAACTCAAATATCCAACAGAAAGAAAATATAACCAGTACTCAGTACAATTCTTGTATCTTCAGTAGCCACAAACAGAAAGTGAAATACATGAACAGAGCTCTGCTTCAGATTCCACTAAATTCCTCCCATTAATTCCACCCACAGATAAAGTACAGCACACATCACGGCTCCTAGAGCAAGGTGTAGGTGAAAAAACATGAATCTAATTCAGGGTGTACCCCACCTTCGCCCAGAGTCAGCAGAGATAGACTTCAGCCTCCCCGGGACCCTAATTAGGATTAAGGTTCAGCAAATAACTGAGAAAGGTGTAAAGTGATTTTTTGTTCTTTCATTATGTGATTAAAAGAACTCTTCTGTTTTAATAGCAGTATAGAGTGCATAAAACCCTTGGATGCTTCGAGGATCCTTCTAACAACAGGTAAGCGCAGAAAAGTCATCAATTTAAATCTCTGTTTTGTTTGCAAAGCCACGTAATGCTTACAGTTTTAATTGAGCTTAGTACTGTTGTCCAATTACAATTAAAATGACCAATTACAGTTGAGCATTGTGTGTGTGTGTGTGTGTGTGTGTGCGTGTGTGTATGGGGGCGGGTACGTACAGGGACGCATCTGCTTCAGAGCATTTTCATCAGAGTCTGATGAAAAGAATCAGCGGTGAAATCACAGGTGGCAGCTCATAGATTTGCTTTCCACACTGCATTGTTAAAGGTGGAAAAGAAAAGCAGGACTGAAACAAAGGAATTGAATTATCAGTCTGCAGAGAAAGAATAGAAACTTCCACTTCCACACCGACTAGATAACAGGAAAGAAACTGGAACAAAAGATTTTCTTAAGGTGCAGTAAACTCCGGGGGTAAGTGAATATGCTTGTGTTTCAAATCTAAATAAAAGTATAATGTAAAAAGTATACAGCACAGAGAAAGTTTTGCAAGTATACATACACCCCCTCAAAAACACACATACACTCCTTCATTCAGCTGAATATCCTCATTTTATTCTGCCACATTTTCAGTGTTTAATAAGATGATAACAGTGCAAGGATTTTTAAAGTCAGAAGAACAGAGAGAGGTCAGCCATGATACTGCAGTAGAGAAGAGAGAGTTAAGGGTCCCTCTGTGGCAGCTCCATAGAACTGAATACCTTAACCATTCATCCACCACTGCCCATACTATACACCTGTGTGTACATAATAACATTCTAATATTCTTCATTAATCCAGAGGGTATTTCAAACTTTTCCATTCAGTTCCAGGTAGATAAAATAAAGATGAAGTACAGGGGTGTCTCCTGGAAATAAAATGGAATCCAATCCACAATGTCTTTCTAAAACCATTTCTTTCCTCCTGTACGCGAGTGTTAATGACCCCTGCACCGGGCGCCATGATATTAATAACATCGCCATCTTTTTTATTTCTCTTGAAATTGTTTCCCTTCTTCTGTTTCTTAAATCTTGATCTCAGACTTTTCTGCTTTCTACCAATCGCTGTTGCGCCGCCAAGTTATCACACATGCACAAGATCGTTCCTCCGGTCATGCCGTCCTGTTATTGTTGTTGTTATTGTAAACAGATACAGAACCAAAACAAGATGTAGAACAGGTGAATAAGAGATACTAAGCCTGTGAGCTGGGGTGGCTTCACCAGGAAACCTTTATATTCATCCAGAATGAACTGATAATAAAAGATAAAACACATGAATATATACAGTATTTACTAGTCAAAGAGTGTATACTTTATAATCACCCAAAATTGATAAAACATGAACTATTTCTGGCCTGCAATGGTCTGGTGAGCCATTCAGTGTGTACCTCGCCTTCACCCAGTGTCGGCTGAGACACCAGCCTCCCGTGACCCTAGTATGATTAGGCAGTTTGGGAAATGAGAGCGTGAGTGAGTGAAATATTTTTGAATTAATCCAGTAAGCCTGAGGCAAATAATTGTTTTAGTATACACTACATGAGAACATAAGAAAAGCAAACTAAAACTAGTGTTTTATAAACTATGTTTATGTTTTTATTTAAGAATTATCCTGTATATAATTTGTATATTTATATATTTGGGTGTATAATTATCAATAATCCAGAGAAGTTGAGGTGGGTTTCACTGACTAGTCCCCGGGACGGAACATTGAGGAAATAATTCGGTTTAGTCACATCCACCGAGCCTGAGGCAAATACTGGGTTTAGTGTCACAGCTTCAGTCCATTTACGCTGCCTTCAGGACTCTCACTACATTTTTCAGCAACTCCTGCACCACTCCCTGTCACATGACTCCCGACACATGACTCGTATTACGCAATCAGCTCACCCAGTTCTCATTCCACTAATTGCATGGTCTATATAAGGACTTGTGGGGCCGGTGGCACGGCGGTTAGGGTGCCGGGCTCACGATCGAGAGTTCATGGGTTCGAATCCCCTTTGGACTCCCACCGTGCTAAGACCCCTGGGCAAGGTCTTAACTACAAGTGTGCCTCTGTCCACCCAGCAGTAAAAATGGGTACCAGTAAAAATACTGGGTAACCTGGTAACCTAGTCGCTTCATGCTACAGAAACCAGGGATAAGCACCGGTCTGATGAGCCACTAGGCTCGGGTGTAAAAAGCCCCATATAAGGACTTGGCTCTATGTTCAGGGTTGTCTCATGTCAGTGGTGTGTTATTACTCATGGTTCATGTGGTTTGTTTCTTGTTTTGTATTTTCAGCTTTGAGTTTGTTTATCCTTGGTTTATATGTTCAGTCTGTTTTTGTTTAAAATTATGTTTTAATATTCTGTACTTGTGTCCATGTCAACAACTCCACATCGTAACAACTCCACATTTACTACATGGGACCACAAGCAAAAAAGGCACAACAACATGAGATTTTTATGGTTTGTTTTTTGGATTTTTAAAATAATGGCAGATACATGAGCTCAAAACGCACAAACAAGCAGGTGCATGAGCGCTGTGTAACGAAGTCTCTTTAAAAGGAAATTAAACCCAAACTTAATAAAAGCATGCAGAGTTTATGTCTGTTTCTATCAGACTATAATGTTCCATGAACCTTTTTTGTGTAAACATTAAAAAAAACGTAATAACACAGAATCATCTGGTGCCTCTGCCAGCAATACAGAACTAATTTGCATACTATTATTGCCATTAACTTGCCTTATATGAACTGATGGATTCACGCCCTATTCTTGCGATTTCTCGCATTCACGAGAGTGAAACAGCAGCCTATTTAAACTGAACTATTAACCTGCAAACTATTAAATGGATTTAAACTTTGAAACTGTAAGTAAAAACCACCTGATAATGAAAATATACATATGTTCATGTGTACAGGAGAGTTGAAGGCTTTTCTTATATATAATATAGCCTGTATATATATTGTTATATGTTTTTTATATATTTATA
>JBCNYH010000016.1:8930196-8941598 GCA_039654325.1 Tandanus tandanus | reverse complement strand
GATCTGTGGCGGATACGTCAAAGAAAAGAGAAAACACACACACACACACACACACACACACACACACACACACACACACACACAATATATATATTTTTTTGGCCCACCCAATATATGCCAGTTAGTGCCTCGTGAAAGGTCAGTGAACACGTGTATTCGCTCCACCAGTTATGCTTTTTTTTTTTGCCCTGAGAAAATATGACAATGGACGGAATAGTTCTGTAACAAATTAAAACATACAAAAAGAAGTAAAAAATGTCAGGTGAGTATGGAATGGACATGCTGTTATCTGGACCGTTGTATTACAATACTGGGAAATTAAAACCAAACTTAATTAAAGCTTGCATAAATCGTATACATCTTTGAACATTAAAATATGCTAAGCTTCTTCATGAAGAAAACAATAAGGAAAAAATCCACACACATAGGGGTGACAAGTGATTCATGTGTATGTGACGGTAAATACGGAAGTATACTCAACAAAAATATAAATGCAACACTTCTGTTTTTGCTCCCATTTTTCATGAGTTGAACTCAAAGATCTAAAACTTTTTCTATGTACTTCTCCTTTGCCGAGATAATCCATCCACCTCACAGGTGTGGCATTTCAAGATGCTGATTAGACATCATAAATATTGCACAGGTGTGCCTTAGGCTGGCCACAATAAAAGGCCACTCTAAAATGTGCAGTTTCCTGTATGGGGGGGGGTGTCACTCCTCTTCAGTGGCTGTGCGAGGTTGCTGGATATCGGCAGGAACTGGAACACGCTGTCGTATACGCCAATCCAGAGCATCACAAACATGCTCAATGGGTAACATGTCCGGTGAGTATGCTGGCCATTCAAGAACTGGGATGTTTTCAGCTTCCAGGAATTGTGTACAGATCCTTACACCCTGGGGCCGTGCATTATCATGCTGCAACATGAGGTGACTGTCGTGGATGAATGGCACAACAATTGCCTCAGGCCTCATCTCGTCACAGTATCTCTGTGCATTCAAAATGCCATCAATAAAATGCACCTGTGTTCTTTGTCCATAACACACGCCTGCCCATACCATAACCCCACCGCCACCATGGGCCACTCGATCCACAACGTTGACATCAGCAAACCGCTCACCCACACGTCGCCATACACGCTGTTTGCCATCTGCCATATACAGTGAAAACCGGAAGAACACCTCTCCAACCTGCCAGACGCCATCAAATGTAGGCATTTGCCCACTATAATCGGTTACGATGATGAAATGCGGTCAAGTCGAGACCCCGATGAGGACGACGAACATGCAGATGAGCTTCCCTGAGACGGTTTCTGACAGTTTGTACAGAAATTCTGTGGTTATGCAAAGCGATTGTTGCAGTAGCTGTCCAGGTGGCTGGTGTCAGACGATCTTGGAGGTGAAGATGCTGGATGTGGAGGTCCTGGGCTCATGTGGTTAC
The DNA here is from genome assembly GCA_039654325.1 of Tandanus tandanus. Lineage (NCBI taxonomy): Eukaryota > Metazoa > Chordata > Actinopteri > Siluriformes > Plotosidae > Tandanus > Tandanus tandanus. Next base: position 8,940,160 of record JBCNYH010000016.1, on the reverse strand, counting down.
ACGTGGTCTGCGGTGGTGAGGCCGGTTGGATGTACTGCCAAATTCTCTGAAACACCTTTAGAGACAACTTATGGTAGAGAAATGAACATTCAATTATTATATTTTTGTGGCCAGCCTAAGGCACACCCTTGCAATATTCATGCTGTCTAATCAGCATCTCGATATGCCACACCTGTGAGGTGGATGGGTTATCTCAGCAAAGGAGAAGTGCTCACTAACACAGATTTAGCCAGATTTGTGAACAATATTTGAGAGAAATAGGACTTTTTTGTACATAAAAAAGTTTTAGATCTTTGAGTTAGCTCATGAAAAATGGGAGCAAAAATAAAAAAGTGTTGCGTTTATATTTTTATTGAGTTTAATTGGCATATGAATGAACGGCAGGTCATACCATTCACTCCTATAAATTTTCCAATGTTTTTTAGATGTATGATCTATGATGTACAGAATCGCATATGAATTGAATTTGTGCCTAGTTTTATTTTACTCAGAAGTTCACTAATTTATATCCGACTTGTTAGTTTAATATCTGTATAGTGTTATTATTGCCATTATCTTGCTTTATATGAACTGACAAATTCACACCCTATACTTGAGATTTCAAGCACTTACTCAAGTGAAACAGCAGCCTTTTTAAACGGACTACTGCAAACAATCAAATGGATAATGGATTTTAGCAGATAGCAACTTTAAAATGTAAGTATTAACCACCTGATAATGAAAATATGCATTTGTTCATATATACCAGGTGAGTCTGTGTGGCTTGGCTTTCATTTCACTTTAACCTTAATGTGAAATGTATTTTAAAAAAAAATCCAATTTATCTGGCAACAATGTAAAGATTTCTTACCGAGGCCGGGTGAGTGATGCACCCACACCAGAGTCTCGCCGCTCTCTGGTGCTTGAAGCATCTGTTTCATTCAAAGACACACCATCTCTATCTCCATCACTGGGTGTGTTCACTGAGGTACCTTCAAAATCCAATGTGATCTGACTGGAAGACTGAGCATCCATCATTGCATGCTCCTGCCCCCCATCACCTTCACCTTCTCCCTCAGGCAGCACATTTTTGGACCAGTGATCCACGATTTGCTGCAGGCCATTCACGTGCTGCAGAATGTCATCCAGGTGCGGGAACAGGTCCTCCTCCTTCTCTAGGTCCATCAGATCTCCAGTGCTGGCATACAGGTGTGAACCTGGTACATTATCATAAATACTAATGCGACTGCTTTGTGGGCAACAGCGTATCATTGGTCGGTTCTCTCGCCCAGCCCATTTCCTGTTCTTCAATTGCTGATGCTGCTCTGACTCTTGAACCCTCCATTTCCCTCCCTCCTCATTGGCTAAAGTTAAACTCTCAATAGACAGTGCTTTGGGAAAAGTCCCAGGCTTGTGGTCCTTTGGGATGTGTACCATGAGATCCTCATAGGAGTGAAATTCAGTCTTGTGATTTTTTTCCACAGATTTTGTCCTCGGGTTGGCATGAAAAAGCACATTAAGGTTTTCCAGATACATGCCTGCACGCTTACTGGGGTTGTGTGGTTCTGGAATGTGCTCCTTCATGTTGAGTGTGCTCTCAACACTTTCACTGATCTCAGATTGGCTGGTTTCCTCACCAGTAGTGAAAATGAATGAGCATTTGCTAGAAGTAGGTGTGTCTTCAGAATCAACTGGCTGTCCATTAAAATTCTGGATGCTGCTCAGTGTTTGTAGAGCCTCTGGTTCACTCTGCAGAATCGGCCCACTAATTGTCATGGAATGCCGTTCTGGACAGGACCGTAATGTGCCCCATGAGCGGCCCAGAGTCTCCATCCGCCGGAGGAAGTCTTTGGCGCGTGTTCGACCGTGCCGGCCACTCTTTGCAGGAAGCGTATTGTAGCGGGGCAGCTCTTGGTACTGGGGCATGCTTAGTGGGCTGAGGGATGCAGACTCAGGCATAACAGACAGTGAGTCCTCACTGTGCAGTGAACAGATCTCAGGTTCGCTCAGATCGGTCAGGACACTCTCACTGCTCACGGTCCACCGCCGATCTCTTGCCCCCAGGATGAGGTCGAAATCCTGCAGGCGGGACCAGCGGCGGCTGCTCCACTCAAATGTCCATCTGTTGCTGAGGGCCAGCAAGTCGTCCTCATCTGAGTACTCACTCTGCAACAGACCAGTGTGTGTGTTTATTCACATGGGAGTAAATGTAAATGTAAACAGCGTAAAAATACAGATGGATGACAATTTAAAAAGAAAGAACTGGTGGCTCTGTTGTACCATGGAGGGCATTTTGCATGAGGATTCATGAAAAGGCTTCATCTCAAATCTTAGTATAATGGAACACCTATGTAAGATTTGTGCCACGATGAACTGAAGTATGTACTGATGCTTTGTGATGGCACAATATTGAACATCGTCTTTTTATTATTACACTTTATAGTCTTTCCCTCAGTGTGTCACCTGTATGTATTTCAGAAAGGTCCTAAAGGCATAAATGCTGAAAGTTCAGAAATCCCAACAATGGAAGAAAAGCAAATGACACAGAACACCAGTGATGTAGTACATTATGATGTAGTAAATTATGTAATTTTCAGCAAGTGCAGGTATTTGACTGAATAATGAGCAGTACAGAATTTTCATTATTTGTGTGGTAATGCATTTGATGGGTGTATTTATGAGAGTAAACATGATGGGTAAAGGAATATTTTCTTAATTTAAAAAGACAAAACATCAGAAAAAGTTGATGATACGTCGATGTGTCAAACGCAAATACAAAATGTAGTGAAATACAAATCAAAGTACATTTAGAAATCATTTCGATTCCTAAAATACAGGCCTCAACTCATTCCCCCAAAAATTGGCTCCTTAAAGTATTTAGTACGAGCTGATGGCTTTATGACATTTGCCTAAGTATGGAACTGCATTATTAACGCGTGCATCAGTAAGGTGCTGCATTTTTCGTTTCAAAATTTCTCCACGTATTCTCGATTAGAGACATGTCAGGACTACAGACAGGCCAGTCCAGCACTCACACATCTTCTGCAGTTATACCTTTTGAAAAGTGTGCAGAATGTGATTTCATATAGTTTTACAATTATATACAATTTCATATTGTTGAAATATGCATGGAAAAAACATTTTGTACTGCATCAGTGATATACAGTAGTAATATCACGAAATAAAAATCTATAACAAAATCCATTCATTCAGTTACTGAACCACTTAGTCCTACTAGGGTCACAGGGAGGCTGGAACCTGTCTTAGCCAACTCTGGGTAAAGACAGGTACACTTTGAACAACTCGCCAGGCCATGATCATCACCAGCTCAAACCCAGGGCCTTCTTGCTGTGAGTCAGACATTCTAAACACTACACCACCGTGCCAGCGGCCCAGCTACAACAGGATTTATAACAAAAAAGGTGCCTAAAATATTTATCACAGTACTGAATATAAAAAACAGAGTAAAGCCAACTGAGTATAAAACTCAGATAAAACAAAACATTAATAAAAATGATATATAGATGATACAGGATCTGAAGTGTATCCCAGGAACATTGTGGACGGGATATCGATCCACCCCAGTGCACACATTTACATTCACATTTAAAAGCAAACCTAATAAGAGGAATTAATATACTCAGTTTTGGATGTTTTTAGGAAGTGGGAGAAATTTAGTGCATCTGAAGAAAACTGACATGAACACGGTGAGAACAGGAGAAACTATTAAATAAAATAAAACTGATTAAATTAAATTTACTCTAGAAGAGGTTACATTTCTCAAGATGTTACAACTTCTTCATTCAGTTTCCCATACACTATCTATATCCTTGCAAAAGCTAGAGCAGGAGAATTTAATAACTTACTCTCTTTTTGGGGAAGCCAACATCCAGTTTCATGGAGGCACACTTGTTTAGAGTTTGAAGCCGCCTGGAAAATAAAGAAGGGTCCAAACATCAGTCAGTGAAGCATCTATTCGGCTTCAAGGAGAGTGAAAAGAAATGCGAGTGTGTTATACAGATCATCCACACAGAGTCACAAGAACCCCAGCTAGCCCTGCCCACACTCAGGTGAAGGAATATCTTATGCAAGAGATGTGATTGGCTAATAGGATGAGTTGAGGTGGGCTTGTCAAACAAAGAGTCCCGCTTTCTGTCAGAGAAGGAAGGAGAGCTGTGGGAGCGGCGACGAGCTGATTGGCTGTTTTTTTTTAAGTCACCAATACATAGGTTTTAACATTCTAATCTGTCTGATCTTCACCCCAGGAGTGGGGCTGTCCATCCCCCACCCAGAGACAAACACACACACACACACACACACACACACGCAACCCCTGAATACACATTTAACACCACAGGTTTAACCTCACAGTTATTTTCTTGTCCTGATTACGAGCTTTTTGAGACCATTCCATCCTTATTAAACATCAGGAGGTGGCACAGTGGCGTCGTGGTTAGTACGTCAGCCTCACAGCAAGGAGGTCCTGGGTTTGAGTTCTGAGCTTGTTTGCATGTTCTCCCCATGCTTGCGTGGGTTTTCACCGGGTACTCCGGCTTCCTACCACAGTCCAGACATGCACATTAGGTTAATAAGCTGTTACAAATTGCCACTAGGTGTGAGTGGTTGTGTGTGGGTTGGCCCTACAGTGGACTAGCGAGTTGTTCAGGGTGTATCACAGTTCCCACAGACTGAAGTGTTTAAAAGAAAGGTGTGAGTGTATTCTCTAACAGTAAAGCTTTCCAATCTCTGTCATTACTGTCATTAGAGTGAGTACTGAACCTGCTAGGAAGTGTCACAGCTCTCATCTCTTTCTCTCTCTCTCTCTCCCTCTCTCTCTCTGTCACACACACACACACACACACACACACACTGCCATCTGTTAGTGTGTAGCACCAGCCCCTGTGGCTCTCTCAAGCCTGCAAGAGGACATCAGAGTAAGTTCCAGAGGAGGTAACATTAGGGATCAAAGCAGCAGAGACAGGGACAGACTTTATAGAGGACACAAGTTAGACAGCTCCAGAGGTGGGGTCGCCACCTAGGGCTAAGCCAGGCTTTCCCGGGACTAGAGGTATTTGGACACCTTCTCTTGAATCCTTTCTTTTTTTCTCCCAATCTGTAATCAGTATTAATCACACAAACCCCAGTCTTTAAGAAGGTCACCTAAAATAAAAGCTGAAATCCTTTAAAAGTCCTTGCTAAATACTTGCGCTTAGCAAACTTCTTTATAATGTTTGCTGTAAAAAAGCTCTTCTAGGACTTAAACTTCTTTATGTTTATTTGTATTCTCTCTCATTTTACAAGACTGATGAATAAACATCTTAATCAGACTGCAGGGCCGTTTCAGCAAAATAACCCACTTTCCTCCCCATCCTCAACACACCGTACTGATATTACTTACATTCATTTTAGAAATAACTGAAATCAGTGCTGCGGTGCTGGTCCAGGGTGGGGTGGGGTGGATGGGTTTGGTGGTGGTGGGAATCAGTTTAGCATAACATTAGGTAAGAATTTCAAAAGCTGATTTATTACCATTCAAATTATCCAGAGGCAACGACTAACACGGAGCCAAAAATACAGTGGAAAACTCATATTTTCATCTCAACAGCTTATTACCAGCGTCGCTCACATTGTTTACTCTCCTGTCACTTTGTGCTTTTGTATTTTTTGTTGTTGTGGCTACGCACACCTATATCTCAAGAACAGCTTTACATATCACTGAGGAATTTTCAGGGTAGCAACTTGAAACCAAAGGCTGAAATTAGTTTGTGAAAAGGTCATTGTGGGTCAAGTTCAAGGTCAGCAAAATGGCCATAGACTGTTTATAATGGCTGGTTTGAGTACCTCATCAAGAGCCTCTAGATAAAACAGATTTATACTATTTACTTTTCAAATGAACAAACTTTATCAGAGAAGTACCATCTACTGTACCTATCCATTATCCATATCACTTATCTGTCAGGGTCGCAGGGGACGCTAGGGCCAAGCTCAGCTGACGAGAGATGGGGTACACCACGAACAGGCCGCCAACCCACACAGGCACAGGAACAACATATACGTATACCCACACAGCAAAGCCCAGTCAGCCATAGGATTTGAACCCAGAACCTTCTGGCTGTGAGGTGACAGGGTTTGCCAGTGAGCCACTGCCTCAGAGAAATACCAATCACATCCTTAACTCTTTTTAGAAGTAAAATCAGTCAATAAATTATTTGGCAGGAAACAGTACAGAACCTATTTAAGGTTATAATGATTGATTATAAGGGTTTATTACTGAAATCACAAATTATAAAAGCTATACATTCACTGCCCATCATATTCCACACCCATGATGCACTGGGCTCAATGATTCTCTACACCACCGTGCCGCCCCATTATTCAAATTATTCATTCATTCGTTCGTTTTTTAAGTCGCTTAATCCTAATTAGGGTCGCAGGAGGCTGGCGCCCATCTCTTCAGGTACACCCTGAACAGCTCGCCAAACCATAGCAGAGCCAACACACACACAATCATTCACACTCACGCCTAGGGGCGATATGGAACAGCCAGTTAGCCTACTGTGCATGTTGTTGGACTGTGAGAGGAAACCGGAGTACCCAGAGAAAACCCACACAAGCACAGGGAGAACATGCAAACTCCACACAGAAACGCTCAAGCGCGGGAATCGAACCCAGGATCTTCTTGCTGTGAGGTGAACGTGCTAACCACTGTGCCACCTTAATTTAATTACTAAATTAAAGTTATTAAGTTATACATACACTGCCTGGCCCAAAAAATTCACCAGTTGGATTTAAGTAACAAATACTTACAAGCTGTTACGTCCACGCTTAACTCTCTCCCCGACTCCCACACACCTCGTTCACAATCTACAGAGTTTTAATTATTTTCACCTGCACCTTGTTTCCAGACACTGATTAGGACACATATATAAACTCCCGCTAGACTCACGTCCTCGTCTAGCCTCGTTGGAGCTGTGCGATTCTCAAGCGCTCCTTCAAGCATTTTTGGACCCTGGATTACGCTCTCCCTGTAGCTTCGGCTGTTATTGTCTCTCCGTTGTTTCTTCTCCTTAAGTATTCCCCAATTCTTGGTTTAGTTGCCCTGTTTTGTTGCTGATTTCCTTTAGCCCCTTGTGGCTTGTTTATTTTCTGTCTGTCTTGTTGTCTCCCTTTTCTTTGGCTCCCCGAGCCCTTTCATATTTATTATTTAATAAATGTTAGAGTTTTCACTCAACTTTGGTCTCTGGGAGTCATATCATAAGCCTTTGACTGGATCATTCCTGCAGTAATTAATGTTTCAGCTGAAAAGAAATCTTTTAACCCCAAACTGATGCAGTGAGTAGCTTTTCTTATGTTTTAAACAACTGTGATGGAATATGTATCCCATAATCATAGAAAATTATATCACTGTATTTCTGAATATTTAAATAACTGGTTTGCATAAGGCAAAAACAAACATTTAAGGTGAATTACTGGAATGGGGTTACAAACTGCCCTGTGCATTATTAATACCTGGATGTATATTACTGAATCTTGGACTTCACAGAAGAAATGTTCTCAGGAAATGTTTTGGCCATCGGTCAAACACTTCAAATCATAAATGACTGCACTCACAGCTATGTTCAATAGTGAAAGTAAGAGTATGGGGGCATGGTGGGTGTAGTGGTTAACACGTCCGCCTCACAACAAAAAGATCCTGGGTTTGAGTCCCGGGCGCGGTGATGGGTTTCCTTCTGGTACTCTGGTTTCCTCTGACAGTCAAAAAAAATAAAAAATCACATTAGGCTACCTGTCTGTTTCAAATTGCCCCTAGGTGTGAGTGTGAGTTTCCACGCACTTAGGGGATTCAGACCCAACATCTGTGCGGCTATAAGAAAACCACTTGCTTGTGAGAATAATCAGATGAAAATAGATAACAGGAAATAGAAAACAGATATAGGCAGCATAAAGATTGAACCTGGAGCAATTAAAAGAGATCATGTGATCTGAAGAGTCCAGATCAGATTGATATAAGCCTATATCAGATTGATGGGCGTGTCAGGGTAAGAAGAGAAGCGTACAAGCCTCTGGAGGCAGTGTTATTATCTGAGTTTGTTTAAATTGTTCAGGTCGAGGCTCAGCAACATTATTGAATGACCAGGTTATAACATCAATCGAGTTGTTCTTCACTGCTGGTACGGACAGAACGTGCTCAGTTTGTGAAAGAGTGGTTCAGGGAGCATGAGGGTTCATTCTCACATTTAAACTGGCCACCACACAGTCCCAAACGTAAGCCCATTGAAAGTCTTTGGGATGGGCTGGAGAAGACTTTATTAAATGGTTCAACATTCCTATTGTTAATAAAAGATCTCTGCAAAAATCTATATCCTCTGGTGGGAAATAATTTTGAGATACCACAGCGATTTACAAAAAAAAAAAAAAAAAGCCACTGTACACCATAAATAAAGCACAATTGTCTGGAGTTTACAAATATTAAAATCGGCGAACTACTTAATAACTAGGGTCACAGGGAGGCTGGAGCCTCACACTGTACAGCTCACCAGTCCATCACAGGGCCAACACACACAACCGTTCACACTCACACCTAGGGGCAATTTTACCCAGTCTTTGTGCTGTGGAAGGAAACCAGATATCTAGAGAAAAACATGCAAACACGGAAGAACAGACAAACTCTACATAGAAATCTTGCCCAGCGTGGGACTCGAGACCCATAGACGTGCTAACCACCACGCCTCAAACCATCATGTTTTCACTCCTAAACATCATTTAAACCAAAAATCACAATAAATAATAATGCTTACTGGAAAGATAGTGTGGAAAACACACACACACACACACACACACACACACACACACACACATTGATACTTGAAACATGGATCCTACCGGCACAGGGGCTCCACAAGTTCTTTATCCAGGAAGTCATGGTCCTTTTCCACAACAGATATATCAACAGGAAACTGAGAATCTACAGGAGAAAACACAGAGAACATACTGTCAGGTAATATAATTACTAAAAAAAAGAATAAAGTGCAAACATTGTTACATGAGACACAAGAAGATTGACTTATAGTTTTAAGAGTATCATACAGACAGTAGGACATAATATTGGATATGAACATTTTAAAGCACAGGACAACAGTGTGCAGCAACAGGAGCTGATTATTTGTGGAGCTCCTGAGCGAAGCCCCATAGGCAAAGAACATGACTTGGATGGTTGTCCCATGTCCGTACCACCACATGAAACCCAATAAGGCTGCCACATCAGCAATAGAAACGGGGTGATAACAACTGCAAAATTAAAATCCGGAACAACTTTGTTGCCCCAACCCGAAAGTCATTGCTTTTGAGCCTTTGGTAAGAAAGGCAGGTTTAAGTCTTTAAAATTCAAAATACTACTATACAACAACAAATATAGATAACCTTGTATCACCGCCTAAGGCAGCTCTAGCCAATTAAATAGAAAAGCAAAGATCATGTTAGAAGTTAAAATAAGGGAATTAAAGTGAAAGCTTGCTGCATTGACACTCATGAGCTCACTGCTAAGACTGTGAGGTTTGAGAAGACACCAAATTAGGATGTCCAAATAATTCACATCTCTCCATTACTGTATCATAAACTCAATAAAATCCATCAACGATGTTGAATTTACACAAATTGTTATATAAACTGGTCTTAGAGCAGAGAAGAGGAAGAACTCTACTGAAGGGATTGTGGAAGAATGAGGCAAAGGCGTGTGTTTTCCAAGCTTTTCCCATGACCCCTTATTCCCCAATGAAGGGAACTGAAGGCTGAAAATAACTCTTCTTGGCCCTTAAATGAACTGAGAGAGGAAAAACCTCCCAGCTTTCAATTGAGTGCACACAGCTGTGTCGATACCGCCATCGAATAATTAAAATTTGCTGACAAAGTTATGGGGCGCCAAATGTAAAAATTTGATGCAAAGTTTTCGCACACACTTTTTCCACATTTAGCTCATTTTCCCCAT
>JBCNYH010000016.1:8917640-8930096 GCA_039654325.1 Tandanus tandanus | reverse complement strand
CCCTCCCTCCCACCCACCCATCAATCAATGCAGATTCCTGTCAGCTGTCCTGTCCAAGTCACCGTGCTTCAGTCTATCACCACAGAACCTCTGGAAAGACTCACCTTCGCGGCCTACCTGCCTGCTCTCCCTCTGACAACTCAGCTCCTCTTACCACAGCCGGTGCCCCCTCTTCCAGTCAGGAATTCGTACTAGCTAAGGCTCGGAGTCTCCTTCTGGATTCCCCCAGTTCTCCCGGCTTGTTCACTAAATCATCTTTTACTCAACGAGCTTTGGGTGTTCTGCTTTAGAGTCCACATTTGTGTATCTGCCTGTGCGGGTCATGACAACACTCACATTTAGGGACAATTTGAAAGTGCCAATTAATCTGCCTGTCTTTGGACTGTGGGAGAAAACCAGAGTACCCAGATTAATCCTACATGAACATGCAAACTCCACACACAAATGCCCTCGATGAGCCTGAGAATGATTTATTCATTCATTTTCTAATCCGCTTTATCCTAATTAGGGTCACGGGGTGGCTGGCGAAGGCTATGTACACCCTGAACGACTCTGGGCGAAGGCGGGGTACACCCTGAGCAGCTCGCCAGGCCATCGCAGGGCCAACACTCATACATCCAGTCACACTCACACCTAGGGGTGATTTGGAACATCCAATTAGCCTAATGTACATGTCTTTGGACTGTGGGAGAAAACCAGAGTACCTGGAGGAATCCCATGTAAACACGGGGGGGAACATGCAAACTCCACACAGAAACAACCTCGCCGAGCCTGGGACTCATTTAATGTTGAGAAAATATTACCTTCTGAGTTGTATTTCTTCAAAACTATTTTCTTCATGCATTTTTTTTATATGTACAACCAGACTAAAGTTCCACATTTCCTTGTCCAATCACGCAGAACTTTAGTCTGGTTGTACATATAAAAAAAATGCATGAAGAAAATAGTTTTGATGAAGTCATTTTATATGGGGTTACATGTCAGGTAAAGGACAAAGGGAGGGGTAATCATTACCGCAACACTCAGTGCAGAGGGGTACATGGACATTTTGCCCACTTTTCTTATTCCATTAATAAAAAATAGTTTTGATGAAGTATTTTTTAGGAAGACAATGCATTTTGTACAAGGCAAAGAATGTTAAAGCTTTTCTTCAGGAAAGACATTTCAATATGATTGTTCTGTACACTACTGTTTGATAAACTTAGAATAAACTTGCCACTGCCTATAATGACTGGTGGAGCAAACACACGTGTTCACTGACCTTTCGCATGCCACCAACTGGCATAATATCAGATCCTTGTGGTTGCATAATGGGGCCTAACGTTAGTTTACGGTCCGTTACCTGAATGACGAGTTTACGCTAATACTACTAATAACATTACTACTGTCATGACATTAGTTACTATATGATTAGTGTAGAAATTCGAATTTAAAAACTTCCCTCTTCTGAATCTTCGGACACATGCATGCTCTGTGTAACCTGAAGACGAAGTTGAAATGATGTAATTAGATCCTGGCGTTACTTATTGGAAAGTTCCTGTGTAATGATTATCGTAATATTACTTTACTACTATTTCCATAAGCTCTCAAGTATCTAGTAATAGTAACATCAACAGTATATAGCTCACGCCAAAGGTAATAACTTACTAGGACCGAGCGCCCACTTGTGGACTGCGGACAAACAAACAAACACACACACACACACACACACACAAACTGTGATTTTTTTCTCTCTCTCTCTTTTTAAGATTCCATAATTCTTTTCTCTGTTAACCTGAAAAAATATGTGACAGTAATTAAAATATATATATATTATTTAAGGAATATTTTTTAAATAAATTGCCATATCTCTGCCATAACCTGTGATTTAGTTATTTCATACAACGTTTAAAAAAAAAAGTCAGAGTAAAGATCTTTTAAGTGTAGTGATTCCATAATTAAGGGCTGTACAAAATATGGCCATGGGTATAAATGTGGAATTATATAAACACATACAAAATCGCAAAGAATTTTAAACACAGATGAGACAGATGATTTATGATTTGCTGTAATCAAGTAATTAATATAAAAATTGCATAAGCAAAACTGCTCCTTTGTAATTTTCTGTATCTTTGTTTAATCATAACACTTCCTTGTTTCTGATCTCTATACAGATTTATTATAATACAAAAGACAACCTGAGAAAACAAAATACACTCCACCACATGGGTGTGTGTGTGTGTGTGTGTGTGTGTGTGTGTGTGTGTGTGTGTGTGCTAAGAGTGAGGAGATGAACCATGTACCATGTAGTGATTTTTTGGGAGTAATGCCCTTCCTTGGATGGATAAATCACACAATGACGCCACTAATAGAGATTTTTTCTTCTTTTAATTAAAAAGCTCTTTATATAAAATATAAATATGACTGTTTTACTTTGAGAATGTTTAGTAAACCAACAGAGTGTGTCTTTGTCTGTGTGTTTAATTGGATTAGAAGGTATGTCCAAACTTTTGACTGGTACTGTATGAACGTATATATATATATATATGTGTGTGTGGAGAGAGAGAGAGAGAGAGAGAGAGAGAGAGAGTTATAATTACATATATATAGTATATATAATAATATAAAAGATGCTCTTACCCTCATACAGCTGTGCATACTGTGGAAATCCGGCTGCTCTAAGCCACTCACATGCCTCCTTAGCTTCAATTTCTAGAAAACATATAAAGCATTACTTTATACCTGCCTGTTTTTAATTACCAGCCTTCACACACACACACACACACACACACACACACACTGTCCACTAACACGACCAACTGAAGGCAATGAACAGAGTACACAGTTAATACTGTATAATCCCTGCTTTAGGAAGGACTAATCTACACAGTAAAGTTACACACACAATTACATGGGAGCTAGAAGCGATGCAAACATTTTAGAAGAGTTTTACTCCAATTATGTTCCACTCAACATAAAACTAAAATCTACAAAATTTTGTTGGAAAAAAAAAAATCCATTTTAATGGTAGCTCAAAGCTCATGGAAATCTGTCATATACACCATATATTTGGTGTTTTCGTAACTGTTAAATAAATGCATGCAGTATCAACAGTCACTCTAAATAATCTGTTTTTGAACGTTATCATCTATTTTTTCACCAGTGTGGCCTTGTTGGCATTTGGAAAATCCCGGCAATGTTTCTGTACCACCTGAAGAATGTACTGTTTTTATTCTTCCTGGTTGCTGAGAGCTGAATTGAAGGTTTCCATAAGTGCAATGCCTCTTTCAGCCGCATTATATGCTACTTTCAGAGCAGCAATTAATGAATCAATATACGTTTCTATATTATATATAATTACTATCTTTTCTTACTTAAGAGTAAACCAACAAGCATGCACTGCTCATAAAGCAACCACTGGAACTCTATCTTTTTACTGAAAAAATAAATAAACAACATGGTTCACTTTACTTAACTGCAATAAAACTCATCAATAAAAGTATTGATGTATTAATAAAAGTATAACGAATAGTGGCATTATATACACCGAGGTTCACTTGCAGGCAATTAGGAAAATTAAGAACGAATGTAACAATCAAATGCAACATTCTGCAGGAGAGTACTCTTAACAAAACACGAAATATCAATTAAATATCTTATAAATCCAAAATTCTCCAAAATTTACATTGTTTTAAAGAGGCAATGGGCAGTATAATTTTCAGTATGCTTGACGACCAATTTGCATTGAGTGAATAAATTACCAAGCATTGGGCTACCTATTAAATAAGACTTATAGCTTTCTAATACTTTAACCAGGTATTTATCTTATTAAGTGAAACAATTTTAGGGGGTGAGACCACAAGTTCAAAAAGTTACTTTTTCCCATATATTGCATTGGCGCCCTAATGGGAGCCCATCGTATTATACAAAATACAACCAACCCAAAAGGATTTGGTTCCAGTGATCCTGAAGGGCAATTCACAGAGAAAACCCAGTCGTTATGTGAATCTACATTAATTTGTAGTGTTAATTTTTACAACAGAGGTATCTGGTATCAAACTTTTTGTTACTTTCTTGTTGGTTTTGGTGTTTTTGTTTGGAATTGTTGTTTTTGGTGTTGTTGTTGTTGTTGTTGGTGCTATTTTTTGGTGTTGGTGGTGTTGTTAAGTGTTGTTTTAGTTGTGATGGTGTTGGTGGTGGTGTTGCTTTTGTTGTTGATGGTGGTGTTGATGGTTAGATCTAAAAAACCACCAACACCAAAAGCACTTTTTATAATTACCATTGTCACAAAGCTGTTTTACATTGTAAAAACATATTTGAGTAAAGAATTTAAACATTTCTCTATAAACCCTACACATTCCCTAATGAAGAAGCCCATGGCGACAGTAGGAAGGAAAAACTCCCTCAGACAACACAAGGAAGAAACCTTGAGTGGAACCAGACTCAAAAGGGAAACCCATCCTCATTTGGGTGAAACCAGATAAAGATACAAACCATGTAGCAGAAACTTCACTATAGTTTAACATGAAGTCTAGTTGGTTATCTTATATCTGTAATGGGAATTATAGTCCTAAATCATTTCAGTAAAAGAGTTTATATCACCAGCAGTGAAAAGTCATCTTCACAGGTTCTGAGTGTAGATTTAGGTCCATGTGGATCATCATCAGCAGGAGCGAGGGGCTTCTGAAAGTCCCACACCCTGTTATTACTAACAGGAATCACATAAAACTTTGCAGGCTTACAGATTTTCAAACCAAAGACAGAATTATTTGCAGTACCAGCTCTGTAACCGGATCAGAATCACATACAGTATATACCTCTGATGTGTAGCTCATCCGAACTTGTTATTTTACTTTTCTGAGAATCATTTCCGTCAAATTGTAAATGTATTCGGTAAAAGACACAAAACTAAATTTAATTGACCAACAATAACATAACATTAAAATATCGACTTTAAATAAAGATAACAAAAAAATCAGTGCTGATCTCAAAGATAAGGAAATGTAACATCAGCCAGCTGTTTCTGTAATTTGTCCACACATTAATAATAACAATAATAATAATAAAAACAACAACAACAATAATAATTAATAATGATGATTAATAAATAAATTAATTAATTAATAAATAAATAAACACCAAATCAAACCATTTCTTAGAATGTAGATGAGACAGAAACTTACCACATTATCACAGTTATATCCTTCAGTTAATTTTTTCAGTCCTGAGTTTAATAAAGAGGTGTTTAATTACACAGAGAAATCTATCAGTGAGGAGCTCTCACTGTCTGCTTGAGTTCCATTCTATCACTGAGATGTGTGTGTGTGTGTGTGTGTGTGTGTGTGAGAGAGAGAGAGAGTTGCTCACTCAAAGTTTTGACTAACAGTATTATTTCGTATTCCCTCTCATTTCTCCCTCCCATTTATTCTCCACCCCCTCACACACACACGGAATAAAAAAGCTCCCACACAGTTGCAGTGTTGACATATTAAATGTTTGAATAATCGCCCCATCATTAGCAGTTCAATGGGGGAAAATATTTAAACAATGTTATGCATGCGAAAGCACCTGTGCTCTCACAATGATGTCAGATCAGAACGATGATGTCAGACTAGCAATAACGTGAGAGATAAATTTATTTAGGAAAATTTATCATGTATTAAGAGTTAATAGATTAACGTTTTCATGAACCTGCCTTATGGACGATTGCGGGGTACACACTGAATAACACGCCAGTCCATCGCACGGCAACACACAACCATTCACACTCACACACACATACACCTAGGGGCAATTTGGAACAGCCAGTTAGCCTAACGTGTATGACTTTGTACTGTAGGAGGAAACTAGAGTACCCAGAGTAAACCTACACAGGCAACCACATGCAAACTCCACACAGAAATGCCTAAGCCTGGGTCTCGAACCCAGGACCTTCTTGTTGTGATGCAAATGTGGTAACCATTATGTCCTGGAATAAATAATGATAAATTATGCTGCCCTGGAATAAATAATGATAAATTGTGACTAAATTTAAAAATGTTTTGCAAAATTGAAACTATACCACTTTTTCACATATATGTCACATGACATGACGAGCAAAAGAAAACATGTTGTATAAGACCTGGAGAGAAGAAATCTACATTTACGCCAAACAGTAACATGCTAACAGATATAACAAATACAGCCTGGAAACAGCACCAGAGCATCAGAAGTCCAAGGAAAGCACAAATCTGCCCACATATGTAAACTATTATTAAAAGAGATGTGACGAGCCTTTCTGAGTGGAAACAAAACTATCAGGGGAGAAGCTCAGCGGGGTGCAGCTAGACCCACACTCACACACAGGAAGTGATCTTACATCTATTCTGCCTCTAAAAGAATTTATTTATTTTACTTGTATGTGCAAAAAAGGTCACATTCTTCCGAGTGTGTGTGTGTGTGTGTGTGTGTGTGTGTGTGTGTGTGTGTGTGTGTGTGTAAATCTACACAGCAATCTTAAGGTCGGATTCACACAGAAGGAGACAAGTGACTATGCAAAGTCAATGATCAGCAGCGAAATGAGCGAAGGCAAAATGGGCAGGCATGGAGTTCACCTGAACTGAACTTTCAAGTGAGAGATTCAAGAGATAACCAATCACAGCTTAAAGACACTGTTGATTGATGGATGCCACCAAGCAATTCTATTCAATTCCATACACTGTAAAATAGGTGATTTCTCTTGCAGTTCAGGGGCAAAGTGATTCATGTATCACTCGTCACTTCTGAATGAGGCCTAGTATTATAAGAAACGTCCATTTTACATGTATGGCATTTGGCAGACCCTCCTATCCAGAGTGACTTTTTTTGTATACAACTGAGGAATTTAAGGGCCTTGCTCAAGGGCCCAACAGTGGTGGTACTGGGATTGAAATCAGTAACCTTAACTTTGCCTTAACCACTAAGCGACCACTGCCCATTTTAGTAGTGTACAAAATATAAAAGTGTCAGAGTGTTGTCATTATTAGAATCTGATTAAATGGATCCACAGGAGATTTCTCTTGTTCATCAGTTTATAAAATGGTCTCAGAAACTCAGAGAAAATTCTGATTAGCGGCAAGAGATTACAAGAGTCACAGGCTCTAAATTTGTGGGAACAAAGTGCAGCTGGGGTTTTTTTTTTCTGCCACCTTGTTTAATTAAACATGGACCCCTGGCATCTTTGGATACAGGAAAAGCCCAAGACAAAGCCACACACCAACCAACCTATACAAACAGCTCGCCGTCATACCACCGCCGCACAAAACATGAGTCATTTCATCACCCCGCCAACACAAAGTCATGTACCTATTGTATGCCAACAAACCCCACACAGAGCAATCATGGTCCTGTGGCACTCTACAGCTCTAATCCTGCCCCATCAAGGCCCATGGGCCCAGGGCCATCAGAGCAGCCTGCAGGAGCCAAACAAGGTTTGAAAGCCACCAATGCAAGAGGCCACCAATAAAAGGCTTTCTCTTTTTGATTGAGCAGGCAAGACCTCACGTTACATAAGAACACCACCTAGTGTCCTTAGAATTCACTCCGGGCCAATAATGTCTCTTTCAGGTCCTTTAATCCCCCTCATGTACTCCCCCACTCTCATTCTCTCATTCTTTCCTTCCTGCTTTCTCACTTTTATTAACTGTTCAGCTCTTAATGCTGGTGCCAGTGTAGTGTCGGTCACTGCTGGATCTGAAAGAGGTTTGAATTAAGGCACTTCCTGTAAGGTTGGTTTCCACAGCAGTATTAAGGAAGGCATGGATGGGCTCCCCCTAGCAACAGGACCAACACTTCCTGCAATAAACAGAGAGATGGCAGATAGGAGAAACTGGATCGTTTTCAATCCAGCCAGTTCAAACATACAGTTAGGACATGAGGACAGAGATGAACTGTGTCTAATTTCACATAAACGCATACATGCACGATTTTGAAATTCAAGACCTCCTTTTGCTTAGCATTGCATATGCAACCATGACACGTATGCAACCACACACACACACACACACACACACACACACACACACACACATTTATTTCCTGCAGACTTAACCCCAACCCTACCCAATACTTGCCTAGCCCTAATCTTAAAATATGACTTTACCCTAAAAACTAGAGGGACACTCAGAGTACAAGGTACCTCCACTAGGCACAAATGAATTATTATAAATTGGCATAGTTGTAACGAGATGTCTCCCCCAGTGGGTGTCTTGTTTTGGTGCATATAAAAAAAATAGGCATTTTTCGGGATTTCAGAAATTGTTTTCCCAACAAGATCCCATGCTCAGGTCACCTGCAATGACGGATCACCTGCAAAATGTACTGCATTCTTTCCAGGCCCAGGCCCCACCCCTTCCCCAAGTTTGATGAAAATCAGATCAGTAGTTTTACGTAATCCTGCTAAAAGTAAAAAAAATCCTTTAATAAATGCTTTAATAAATTGAGATCCGAATCTGCTCCAAAATGGTACGGGTTCATGGCAGGCCTATACCAATAAAATACAAACAAACAAACAAACAAACAAACTAGAGGGGCACTCAGAAAGTGAAAAGTACCAGGCACAAATGGATTATTATAACTTGGCATAGTTATAATAAAATGTCTCCCCAGTGAGCGTTGAATAATCGTTTTGCCCCATGTTAATAACAAAATAGGGATTTTGAAGGATTTCTGGATTTTTTTCAGCATGACCCCATGCACAGATCACCTTCAACGTTTAACTGTTTTGTTGTCAAGGGGCCAGGCCCCACCCTCCACCAAGTTTGAAGAAAATCAAATCAGTAAAGTAAGGTAAGTCTGTTGGGCTTTTTACACCCAAGCCTAGTGGCTCATCGGACCGGTGCTTATCCCCGGTTTCTGTAGCGTGAAGCGACTAGGAGTTCAACTCCTCCTGGATGGAAATGAAATCAGTAGCTTTTAATAAATTCTTGGACAGATCCTGCTTCTTGCCAGGTGCAAAATGAAAATAAAATCCAAGTTTGATGAAAATAAAATTGTTGAAAAATTAGTTAAACAATTAAGTAATTTCAATATCTAACTTTGCACTGCACACAGTGGATTGGCTGAATGCCTCATGTTACAGGGTGCCCTCATGTCTATCTTCCTTTTGGTTCTCTCTTTTTAGTCATGATGTCATAGGCAGTCATCCCAGAGTCCCTGATTCCACTCAGCACTATAAACTATAAATAAACTTTATCGAATTACACTGTTATGAGCATACCTAACACTCTCTCTCTCTCTCTCTCTCTCTCGGTCTCTCGCTCTTTCTGTGTTTTTGTTGAGTTACACATGCTACTTCTGAGATCCCAGTGATCCTGATCCTTCTG
The DNA here is from genome assembly GCA_039654325.1 of Tandanus tandanus. Taxonomy (NCBI): domain Eukaryota; kingdom Metazoa; phylum Chordata; class Actinopteri; order Siluriformes; family Plotosidae; genus Tandanus; species Tandanus tandanus. Next base: position 8,920,776 of record JBCNYH010000016.1, on the reverse strand, counting down.
CTCTCTGAATCCTGTGATCTGCCCTGATGTGCTACTACTGGTTGGAGTTCTGATCTTAGAAGCCCCTCGCTCCTGCTGATGATGATCCATATGGACCTAAATATGCACTCAGAAACTGTGAAGGTGACTTTTCACTGCTGGTGATATAAACTCTTTTACTGAAATAATTTAGGACTATAATTCCCATTACAGTAATAAGATAACCAACTAGACTTCATGTTAAACTATAGTGAAGTTTCTGCTACATGGTTTGTATTTTTATCTGGTTTCACCCAAATGAGGATGGGTTTCCCTTCTGAGTCTGGTTCCTCTCAAGGTTTCTTCCTCGTGTCGTCTGAGGGAGTTTTATCTTCCACTATCGCCACAGCCTTGCTCATTACGGAATGTGTAGGGTTTATAGAGAAATGTTTAAATTGTTTATCAAATTTGTTTTAACTATGTAAAGCTGCTTTGCGACAATGTTAGTTAGAAAAAGCACTGTACAAATAAAACTGAATTAAATTAAATTGACTTTTATTAATATTAGGTTCTTATAGCTGTAGTTATTTGATGTAATTTGTTTAATCATCTCAATCATTTGAGAATACAATAGCTTCAAGTATTTTGTGGATGATATTAAGAAACTTAATTCATTCATACATTCATTCACCGAACCATTTAATCCTACTATAATTGCAAGGAGGCTGGAGCATACCTCAGCCATCTATGGGTGAAGGTGGAATACACCCTGACCAGTTCGCCACTCTATTGCAGGGTCTATTGAAAAACTTGTGGCCACAACATTTAATTCATAGTCATACTCTATTAAAAATGAACCATCATGTCGCATGAGTTAGAAATATTGGATGTGACACTCTGACTACTTTTTAAAGCATTATCAAATTATTCTATGGCCCAGTGATGGTCTGGTGAGCTGTTCAGGGTGTACCCTTTCTTCGCCCAGTGTCGGTTAAAATAGGCAACAGTCTCCCCGCGGCCCTAACAGGATTAAGCAGTTTGGCAAATCAGTGAGTGAGTGAGAGATTATTCTGTTTCAGTAATGGCTAGCAGCATGTGATCACTGCGTCACTGTTGGTTTCCGAAGCACGTCATTACTCTGAGTGGATTCACTATTTTTGAATAAAGCATGTTCCAGAAGAATGAGGATAAATGTATATAAATCAATTCCCAACTGATTCAGGTACCAAGAAGTGAAGGACGTCTGTACAACAGAAAAACTACATACTGATGTATGCCTTCCAAGATGGCGGCATGGTAACACACAGCGACCCCACCAGGGACAAAAGTCTTCATGTTGATGTTTACTTGGTCTGGCACAGACTTTTTTCAGCAGCAATTTTTTTTAATATGTGCACAAAATCAACTGCAATCGTGTATCACAGGGATACACTGCTACAGATCGGAGAAAATGCAGGTAACTCGATCATGGACTTTACTCTTGACAAACTTCGAGAACTCCGCCTGCTACGCGGACTAGCACCACAGCCCGCGGGATCTCCCAATGCTGCTTGCCAAGGGAGGAGACCTCGGAAGCAGTGTGCCAGAAACTGGAATCATGGCAAAAGGGCAGGGATCCGAGCTAGGTGGAAAGCTAGCGCTAGTCGGTCAGCTGTCCCTTCCATCCTGCTTGCAAATGTCTGCTCACTGGACAACAAATTTGACTACATCCAACTACAACGAGATTCACAATGGGAGTACAGAGACTGCAGTGTCTTCATCTTTGTGGAGACATGGCTGAACAACAGTGTACCGGACTCTGCTATTCAGCTACCAGGCCTGAAGGCTCCCGAGCTGACAGAGATGCTACCTTGTCAAGTAAAACTCGTGGAGGTGGGTTGTGCATATATGTAAACACTGAGTGGTGCAGGAATGCAGTGCTCATATCCAACTACTGCTCGCCGCTGGTGGAGTACGTGACTGTTAGATGCCGACCATTCTACATTCCTCGCGAATTCACAACTGTGTTTATACTAGGTGTTTACATTCCACCAAGTGCCAATGCTAACAATATACTAGCTGTTCTCTACGGAGCCATCAGCGAGCTCCAAACCGCACACCCGGGTGGACTAATTATTGTTGCCGGTGACTTTAATCATGCAAACCTCAAGAAAGTCCCACCAAAATTCCTTCAGAATGTGGATTTTGCAACAAGGGGGGAGGGGGATGATACATTGGGCTGTGTTTACACAAACATCACTGGTGCTTACCGAACTGTACCCCTGTCCCACTTGGGACACTCAGACTACTCCACTGTTATGCTAATTCCTGCATATCAGCCCTTAATCAAACGCATCAGACCAAGCTTGAGGGAGATAAAGACCTGGCCTGAGGAAGTTGATACACTTCAGCTGTGACCAGCTTCATCAGCAAGTGCACAGAGGATGTGGCTGTCTCTAAGACCATCGCTACAGGTCCCAACCAGAAACCATGGATGACTGCAGAGGTGAGAGCGCTACTGAAAGTCTGAGAAAAGCTAGACCCAAGCTGTCCATTGACAGCCACTTTGGCAATTAAAACAGCAAAGTGCACTCATGCTCACATAATCCGCAATCACTTCACAGATACAAATGACACACGGTGCCTGTGGCACGGCATACAAGCTATCACCAACTACATGCCTGCTCCACTCTCCTGTGATGACGATGACTCCCTTCCTGAGGCACTGAACCAGTTCTATGCAAGGTTTGAGGAACAGAATGACTCAGTGGCGAGAAAAGACACCCCTTCTTCCAACGACCTGGTGCTCCGCATGTCCACCTCTGAAGTAAGGAGGACCCTGCTCAGAGTCAACCCACGGAAAGCTGTTGGGCCTGAGGGTATACCAGGTCACGTGCTGAGAGAATGCGCAGATCTACTGACGTCCTTACCGATGTCTTCAACATCTCTCTGACCACCAATACGGCGTGGTGATGTAGCTTACAGCAGGCTATGGTCGCTGAACTGCTGGATGTCCAAATGGTGTTCCGAAAACGAAGTGGGCTTTATAGGTAATTGGAGTACCTTTGAGGGTAAACCTGGCCTGATAAGGCCTGGAAGGTGCCGCTCTCATTTCTTGCAGAATAGCACATAGTCTCAGAACAGGACTAGTCAGTCAGTGACTATCCAGAGCCAAGGCCAGAGAGCAGACAAACAGGCT
>JBCNYH010000016.1:8863158-8873944 GCA_039654325.1 Tandanus tandanus | reverse complement strand
GTGTGTGTGTGTGTGTGTGTGTGTGTGTGTGTGTGTGTGTGTGTGCGTGTGTGTGTGTGTGTGTGTGTGTGTGTGTACGTGTGTGTGTGTGTGTGTGTGTGTGTGAGAGAGAGAGAGAGAGAGAGAGAGAGAGAGAGAGAGAACTCTTCCCTGAAATAGAACCAGACAGCAAATTTTTTTGAAGTGGAAAAATAAAGTAAACATTATTTATCTATGTTCACTGGTTCGACAGCCTCAGTCATTTTAATGCACCTTTTTTTGGTCCACACAAGTTTCACATTTCTTAATTTCTCTTCCTTCTATTCCTGATGATTTACTGCCATGTACACTACCGTTCATAAGTTTCGGATCACTAAGAAATGTATGTTTTTGAAAGAAAAGCAACTCACTGCAGCTCATGTGATGGATATCAGTTTGTGATTTCATGGAAAATGTAAAATTTTCTGGGTGACCCCAAACTTTTGACAGGTGGCGTATGGTTGCCCCCCCCCCCCCTCCCCCCCCCTTTTCACCAACAATGCAGTATCTTACTGTTAAGGGGCAGCATTAGATGTGCTATACACAAGCACACCTGCCTTTTTTTGAGTCCCAAAGCAGGAGTAGAGGACTGTATTTAGGATTTTAAAGTTCCCTCTGCACTTCACCTACCCTTCAGAGTCTCCATTATGAAACGTTTGAGGTAGTACATGTACTTGGCATCCTTTGTTTTGGTATTGCCATTGACAAACCAGCCACTTTCCACCACAAAGATGGGTGGCTTGTTGTACTCTAAGTGAACCCAGTAGAGCAGCATGCGTAGATCCAGATCCTCAATCTGCCCGAAGCGCAGGCTGTCATTAATCAGCTGGAAACTGAGAGCAGGTCCGTGAGACAGGGCAAAGAAATCAGCCGTGCCATTAATATACTTCATCTCTGTCTTGGTAAATGATGGAAGCCTGTCTGTGAGGTTGTGCTTCATGCATGGTGGGTAATCTCCATCTACAAACAGAGGATGAGCAAACCAGCCGAGCACAAAGTCCAGTGAGCACTGACAAGCCCTTCGGCTCTCCTGCCTCGTCCTGCTGGGTTTGATCCAGTGGGAAGCCAGCGCTATGGACACTTTACCTCCCTGACGGGCACGGTAGCGCTTGTCATACACATGCCATGCCGCAGCATGAGCCTGGTGCGGAAGAATGAGAGACAAATCGGTCAAGAGATTTATTTACATAACATTCTACTGAATAAATATGTGTTATCTGCCAGGATCATTTACACACTTACTGTATAAACCTGTTCAAGTTTCAATAACACTTTATCTGACAGATTAAAAGATGTCTTGTTATACAGACATGAGACAGAATATGGTTATCTCAAATAATACGATACAAAGTACTGACAAGACGACTTCAAATTCATAACATTCATTCATTCATTCATTTATTTATTTATTTATTCATTCACAACATGCATTCATTTAATTATTCATTCATTCATTCATTTATTCATTCATAACATTCATTTATTCATTTATTCATAACATTCAATTATTCATAACATTCATTCATTTATTCATTCATAACATTCATTTATTCATAACATTCAATTATTCATAACATTCATTCATTTATTCATTCCTTTTTACCCTGAACACCTCAGCAGTCCATCACAGGGCGATCACACACTATTCACACTCACACCTAGGGGCAATTTGGAACACCTGATTAGCCTAATGTGCCTGTCTTTGGACTGTGGGAGGAAACTGGAGTACCCATAGGAAACACAGGGAGAACATGCAAACTTTACACAGAAACTCCCTCGCCGAGCCCGGGACTCAAACCCAGAACCTTCCTGTGAGCCACCGTGCTGCCCTGATTCATAACATGTACAGTGAAGTTTCCATTTATTTTTCATTATGAGCTCAAACTTCCTCCACACTAGGCAGCAGCACCAGACTGAGCATGAAGTATGAGGGTGGAAACCTAACTGCCGCTCTGGTAATCAGAACTTTCCTTAATTATAACCGACAGCAGGTAAAATCATTAAATTGAATTGCATCACGAGGAAAGCAAATAACTGCTGAGTTGTTGTCAGCTCGTGTTGCCTAGGTAACCCTCTTGCAAGTTCCCCATGTAAAAATCTTTCAGGGACAATGAGCAGCACTAAGCTGGTGCCCTACAGTAGATCCGTGCGAGATTTATTATTATTATATTATCATAAGAAATAGCTTATTATTCATTCATTAATTTCCTAAGCCACTTAATCCTAATTAGGCTGGCCCCATCTCAGCCGACTCTGGGCGAGGGCAGAGTACCAGCTTATTATTATTATTATTATTATTATTATTATTATTATTATTATTACCGCACAGTAAGTATAAAAGTATAAAATGGAGACTCTTGTGCATCATGAACTAGGAAGAGTTAAAATTATATAAATAAACAAGAAATGCCAACCGTTTCAGAAACACAGACCCAAACCTGGCATTTCCAGTTATTATCCTTACAAAATACTCCAGTTTCCTCCCACAGTCCAAAGACTCACTCACTCACTCACTCACTCACTCACTCACTCACTCACTCACTCATTTGCTTGACATCCTAATCCTACTGGGGCTGCAGGAAGGCTGATTCCTTTCTCAGTCTTCACTGGACGATACACCCTGAACAGCCCGCCAGACAAATGCAGGGACAACACACACACAGCCACTCGCACTCAGTGTGAGTGTTGGCCCTGCGATGGTCTAGTCATCGCATCCACAAAACAGTTAAGTAACACAGTGTTTTTGTACTGCAAACCTCAGCCACACACTCATTTGCCAAACCACTTAATCCTCTTAGGGTCGTGGGGTCCTATCTCAGCCGGCACTGGGCGAAGGTGGGGAAAAGTTTGTCAGGGCTCACACACGCAACCATTCACACTCACACCCACACCTAGGGTCAATTAGGAACAGTCAATTAACCTAATTGTCTGCGGGAGGAAACCGGAGTACCCAGAGGCAAGCATGGAGAGTACATGCAAACTCCACACAGGAACGCCCTCGTTGAGCCTGGGACTCGAACCCAGAACCTTCTTGCTGTGAGGCGGACAGGCTGACCACCACACCAGTGCTATTTCACTTACCTTTAAAAGATTGTGTCCGACTCTATAAGGCAAATCCGGGTGGTTTTTTATCCCAGGTGCAACCACTCCCGTCCCATACCCGTGCCAGGCCACCACAAACGGATTGTCCATAGTGATCCAAAATTTCACATCTGAGCCGAAGGTCTGAAAGCAAAAATCTGCGTAATCCCGGAACAGATCCACAAGCACCGGGTCGCTCCACCCTCCGTAGGCGTTCTGCAGGCTCTCCGGTAAATCCCAGTGATGCAGAGTCACCACCGGCTCCACCCGGATCCGCTTCAGTCCAGCGATCAGACTCCTGTAGTATTCGACCCCCTTCTCGGTGTAAGTGCCCCGCGTGCCGTTGGCGAAAATGCGCGGCCACGACAGAGAGAATCGGTAGTGCGTGACTCCGAGCTGCTGGAGCGCGCGCAGGTCCCCCGCCGCGTTGTGGTAACTGTCGCTGCCCACGTCCCCGGTGACCACCCGACTCCCTGCGCGCGTGAAAGTGTCCCACACCGACTTCCCCTTGCCGTCTTTCTGCCACGCGCCCTCCACTTGATACGCGGCGGTGCCCACGGCCCAGATGAAGCCCTCGGGGAACGTGTCGTACAGAAACGCTTTATCTTCGGGGTAGGGCAGTTTACTGAACCGGTCCCACGTGCGCATCCCGGCGCCTGGTTCCGCCACAGTCCGCTCCCAGAGAGCGCACGCGCCGAGCAGCACGAACAGCCACATTGCGCTCCGCCGAAAGCGCTTCTGGAAGGAGGAACAGTTCAGCTCCTCTCTTCTCCGACTGTGGGATCTGATCTTCTCTCGGAGGTCTAATATGTTAATAACCCACCGATCCTCATGCACGTGTGCTTTTCTACTGCTGTTTAGCTGTCAATCATTAACCGGACCCTGCGCGCGCACAGCGGTATCCAAGCGCGCGGAGCGATTAGTGCCGGACACCACATCCCTGCAAGCAGTATTTAAAGAAGCTAATGGAGTAATTACTAGATCTGTCTGCAAACAAACAAGTCATTATAGCTCACGAACCGAGGCACTGCTGCCTAAACAGAGCTTTCTACTGCATTTCATCTGTTAATGGAGCTTTTACTCTGCTACTGGACCACATAAATAAAACCCGCCTAACTAATGTCCTAATAAAGTGTCCAGAGATGCATTTCAACAGGAAAGAAACACACTCATTAGGGTCTCGGAGAGGCTGGAGCCTATCCCCACCGACACTGGACCCCACCGACCCAGAACAACTCACTAGGCCATCACAGGACCAACACACACAACCATTCACACTCACACTCACACCTAGGGGCAAGTTTTAAACAGCCAGTTAGCTTCATGTGCATGCATTTGGACTGTTGGAGGAAACCAGAGTATCTGGAGAAAACCCACGCAAGCACGGGGAGAACATTCAAACTCCACACAGGAATCCCCAAGCCCGGGACTCGAACCCAGGACCCTTCTGCTGTGAGGCAGACGTGCTTAACACTACAGCACCGTGTCACCCTGGAAGAAAACAATGAAGGAAAATTAGAATTCATGTTAAGTTAAAAAGTGGAAATAGCAACATAATGGGGCACTTTGCATTTACCATATTTTGGTTTTCAATAATGATTAAAAAAATATTTAAGTTGGAATAATCATATTTTTATACAGGTAACACACACACACACACACACACAGCTCTGTCAGAGACGAACACGGATTTAGTTTTTCTGACGTACTGTTAAGGCAGTTCATGTACAGTTCCAGTGAAAATTCAATATAATTCTACGTTGAAGGAAATGAATGTATGTTCCAACTATAATGCTTTGCATATCAGAAATCTTAGACACATGCAAAAGAAATGCTTTTATAAGGTAATGATCTGTAAATGTTACTGAGTATCTTACAGAACCACACTCTTATCTCTCACTTACTTCTTTATTTACATGTTTAAACCCCACAGCCTTCATTATAGTTTAATCTGAAAAGTGTCTCTTATCTCAAATACCCCTTTCTTTACTGGCATACATTTTTTCCTGTAACATTTAATTTTGTGCTGGTAAACTAATGTTTGGAAATCTAAAAGGTTGTTGTTCTGTCTCTCTAATGTTGTTTGAGCTTTCAGTCGAATCCAATTCTTGACAACTCTATCCTCAAAGAGTTCTCTTTCTCAGTATATTTTTACAGGGTAGGTTGCCAGGTCTTTTCCCTAATCCCCCACAGCACCTGGTATTCCCAAGCAGTCTCCCATCAAAGTATTCACCAGTCCTGACACTGCTCAGTTTCCATGATCACACAGAATTCGGCCTTCACAAGGTGACTGCAGAGTCTTGTTACGCCACAGGTCATAAAATAAAAATTCATTTATTAATTCATTAATTTTCTGAACGGCTTAATCCTAATTCGAGTCTCACCCTGGACAGCTCGCCAGGCATCGCATAAAATTCCATAGCAAAATTTATACTGAAAAAATTTCAGAAAAAGTCCGAAAACTTTTGTACAGTACTGTATATAACAGATTGATCAAATGATAGATACAAACTGGTCAAATAATATATGAATACTGACATGAGATAAACAATGACATGATTGATTGATTAATCGATTTATTTGTTTGTTTGTTTCTTTGTTTGTTTGGTTGGTTGGTTGTTTGGTTGTTTGGTTCACAAGGACATCATTCAAAAATCATCACAGCTCAGTGTAATTTAGAGTATCGTTTTAAATAAAGCTGGACTTTGTGATTTACACTCACAGTTCATTAACCAGGACGGCACGGTGGTGTAGTGGTTAGCACATGTGCCTCACAGCAAGAAGGTCGTGGGGTTGAGTCCCAGGCTCAGGTGTTTCTGTGCAGTTTATATGTTCTTCTCGTGCTTGCATTGGGGTACGCCATGTACTCCGGTTTCCTCCTGTAGTCCAAATATACGCACTTTAGGCTAATTGGCTGTTCCAAATTGCCCCTGTGTGTATGTGTGTGTGTGTGTTGGCCCTATGATGGTCTGTCTATTTAGGGTGCATACCACCTCCCCCCATTGTCGGCTGAGATAGGCTCCAGCCTCCCCATGACCCTAATAGGATTAAGAAGTTTGACAAATGAGTGAGAGTTCATTAACCAAAAAAAAAAAACACTTGTGATGAAAAAGAAAAGCGTATAACATAAGCACATGCTGCTGGACTTTATGTACCAAATATAAGTCTGTGTTAATATTTTGTCCCACATTAAGTTGTTCCCAGTGCTCCCTACTCCTGAGCTCCAAATAAATTCTTAGCTATTTAACACACAACCTCATTTTATCATTTTTTCTTTCCAAAACATAAAAAGAGCTGTTTTATTTGCACACATTGGAATCCTTTGTGCTGGAGATATATGATCAGTGTGGTTTATAATGATTTAAATATGAAAAACACTGTGGTCTGTATAAAGGTAGGATTTAACGGATTCATAGAAAGGACACATCACGGTTTGCCCTCAGCAGCTGAATTAGCACCGGATTGATTCATTTATCTTCAGTAAGTGTTTAATCCTGAACAGGGTTGGCCTTAACACCAGATTAATTATTATAATCGAAAGCTTCTTCATCACAAGCTGGTCTTGTGTTCTCAGAACAAAGCAGGGAACATCAACAGTGTTTGGTCATAACATCATGTTCCCGATCATGATTTTATTAGACAGCTGAAGGCTACAGCATTGGGGCAGCGAGTTCATTTCACATTAGCATAAACATCAGTGATGTGGACACCTGAAGGATGAGCATAATCTAATAGAGCTAATAGTGTACACTGGATATAACTGTTTACACAATTGTGCACAGACTCTAAAGACCACGTGAATACTCAGCAAAAGGCTGTGAAATATTATGTTCCAGAGATAAGCAGCGGTATGTAAAAAAATAATAATTTAAACAGCACCTCAAATATTCCTCAGCCCAAAAGTTAACCGGATTCCCCAGTGCTGCATGCGCAGACGCAGTGGGATGAACTTCCAGTCAAAACATCAAGGAAGGCGGAGTTATCACCGGCTAAGGTACGTTACACTGGGAAGTGGTATATATCCTCTCACTCTCGCACTCAGCCAAACCGCTTAATCCTGTAAGAGTCACAGGAAGGCTGGACGCTGACACTGGGTGAAGGTGGGGTACACCCCGTACAGCTCGCCAGACCAACACACATATTGCAGGGCCACCACACACAACAGTTTACACACACACACACACACTCCCACCAATGGGCAATTCAGAACAATTTAGAACAGCCTGGGAATCAAACCCAGGACCTTCTTGCTTTGAGGTAGACGTGTTAAACACTCACTGTGCCGCCCCATATTCCAACAAGATAATTGAAAATCACATTCTGTACACATTACAGCGTGTGGATGTTGAAGAAGAGGGCGCAGGTGCTGGACTGACCTGCCTGTAATCGGTAATCTGTCTCCAGTACAGGATGTGAAGCAAATTTTGAGACCTGTTTGCAGAAAGGATGGGGCAGAGAAGGAAGGCAACATTGCAAAGTGGTTAATGCTTTACCATCCCAAACTTTTCTACATGTTGCAAGAATAAAAAATTAAATAAGGGTTTATTCTACATACTGTTGGGGTCGGTGGTGTAGTGGTTAGGGTGCTGGGCTCATGATCAAGAGGTAGTGGGTTTGAATCCCTGTTAAACCCCTACCATGCCAAGACCCCTGGGCAAGGTCTAAACCACAAGTGTGCCTCTGTCCACCCAGCAGTATAAATGGGTACCAGTGAAAATGCTGGGAAGGTCCCCTGTGATGGCATCCCATCCAGGAGGAGTTGAACTCCTAGTCACTTCACTCTATGGAAACCGGGGATAAGCTCCGGCTCTGGGAGTAAAAGCCCAACAGACTTTACCTACAAACTGTTCATTTAAACTTTTTCTGATCTGGAGGAAAGTCAGAGTGTAGTGTTTTGCACGTTCGCCTCACAGAAAGAAGGTTCTGGGTTTGAGACCTCGGCTCAGACGTTTCTGTGTGGAGTTTGCATGTTCTCCCTGCGCTCGTATAGGTTTCCTTTGGGTACTCCGGTTTCCTCCCACAGTCCAGAGACATGCACATCAGGCTAATTTGTTGTTCCAAATTGCCCCATGTGTAGATGTGAATGGGAAAAGTTGTGTGTGTTAACCCTACAATGGTCTGACGAGCTGTTCAGGGTGTACCCGGCCTTTGCCCAGTGTTGGCTGAGATAGGCTCCAGGACCCTAATAGAATTAAGCAGTTCAGAAAATGAGTGAGTGAGTGAGGAAAGTCCAAGAATTTAATTTAGCTCTGTTAGACTGTAGTAGATGCAATTTCCCCCAAAATCAGAGAAGTGTTATGACTGGGCAACATGATACCATCCATAAATAATGCTAATAATAAAGAGTCTTTCACACGGTAAACTATTTTATGGTAAATGAACAACGTACACTTCCTAAATGCAATTCTGGCCTTTGGACCAGTTGGAGGGGAGCCACACATACACCGATCAGCCATACCAATATGTTCTGTATACAGAATGTCCTTTCCTTCTACCGGCTGGCCACCCATAAACCTAGGTTACTATTTACTCAGTAAACACGGTGGTTATTAAACATCCTCATAATGCTGCTTAATCTGTTTTCCTGTTTTAATGAAAGCATCACAGAAAATCATGTTTAATTACTGTTCCAATGCCTATCTAGGATGAGATGGGATTCAGATGCTACCCAGAGAGTTTATAAAATTATATAATATAGTCATATATTTTAAAATTCGTTGACTTATCTATCAGAATACACAAAGCAAGAAAATCATGTGAACTAATTATGAATCTGGGTGGCACGGTGGCGAAGTGATTAACACGTCTTTTTTTTGGGCAGTGTTGGCTCAGTGGCTAAGGCAATGGGTTGCTGAGCCAAAGGTTGGGGGTTCAATCCCCAGAACCACCACTGTTGGGCCCTTGAGCAAGACCCTTAACCCTCAATGCTTCGTTGTATTAAAATGATAATTGTTAGTTACTCTGGATAAGGGCGTCTGCCAAATGCTGTAAATGTAAATTGACATGTCTGCCTCACAGCAAGAAGGTCTCAGTCTTGATTACTGGGCTCGGGAGTTTCTGTGTGGAGTTTGCATGCTCTCCCCATGCTTGTATGGGATTCCTCCGGGTACTCCGGTTTCCTCCTGCGTACCAAAGACATGCACATCAGGCTAAATGGCTTTGGCTGTTCCAAGTTGCCCCTAGGTGTGAGTGTGAGTGTGAATGGTTGTGTGTGTGTGTGCTGCCATGGCGAGCTGTTCGGGGTGAAGCCCGCTTTTGCCCAGTGTTGGCTGAGATAAACTCCAGCCTCCCCGCAACCCTAGAAGGATTAAAGTGGTTCAGCAAATGAGTCAGAGTGTTATTTTATATTTATTTAATTATTTCATATCAAAATAAATATTCCTCCATACTTATTTTCATTACTTAGACACAAAGATTCTAAGAACACACAATAAATATTATGAGATCACTTCCTCTGATTTGATACAAAGATTTATTCTTTTTAGTACAAGATCCTGCTGTAAAACTATATCACACTCATTTTAAAAGACTTGAATGCAGCCACTGTTCAAAGTTCTTACAGATGTTTGTGGATTTGTGAAATGTGCTTGATACGGAACACTGGAACCATCATAGAAATGCATTGGGTGCCGACGAGCACGGTGTCCCATTTGCAGGTGAATAGAGGTTTCTGTTTTTTGTGTAGGTTCTGACCTGAATGAAATGACCCGAAAGTATCGAAGTAGCCGTGATAAGAGTCAAATTCTCTCAATGCAAAGGAAGTTTATATCTTCATTTCTTTAGCACAGGGTACACATGGAACATCCTTAAAAAAAGAAATGTGATATTTTTATTTGTCACTAATAACTATTATTATCACTAGTAAAACATGTCATTATTAATTGTTTGCTCCTTGGATGCCACCATTGCTGGAGATGAAGGTGAAAGGTCGCCAAGTGGGACAAATGGACCTCGAGCGAGCCCAAGTTCACCAGGGGGTAAATACCACTGGGACCACGTGTCAAACGTCACTTCCCACTTGTCATCTCGAATTTTCTTTAACTCCCAGAGGTAACAAATGCAGCAATAGGCGGTAGGACGGGTTATTCCACTGCAGCTATTGATCACCCAGCTTTCTCTCCTCTGTAATCACTCCTGTCGCTGCATTAAACCAGATTACGCCCCCTGTCGTGACACTGGGGTATAAAATAAAGGGTTATATACCCCGTGAAGTGCACTATAAATTCAGCAGGGAGACGTTTGGAATTGAACCCAGGTTATAAGCCGGGCTCATTAAGCGCCTCACACCTGCTGCCAATCTCTTCATCTCTTCCTCCCTGCACACACACACACACACAATAAATAAGCCCCGACTCCCCAGGAGTCATGCACCTGTCACCATGGAGGCCTTGACCTTTTCTGCGTATAACTTTGGCGCGTATCCTGGTTATTTCCCCGTCTATCACGGGAACACCAAGCTCAAACCGACCAGCTGGAGTAAAAAGGCCAGTTTCGGGTTTGTGCCCGAGATTCCGGACTATTTTGAGATCTATAAACGTGCTCAGTTAAAAGCTCTGTTATCTCAAGTGAACCCGAATCTAACGCCCCACCTGCGTAAAGCCAGCACCAAAGAGTTCGGCGTTCAGGTGAATCCCCGAGTAAACGCGACAGTGCAGTGCTCTCTCGGACCCAAGACCCTGTTTTACCG
>JBCNYH010000016.1:8818814-8853114 GCA_039654325.1 Tandanus tandanus | reverse complement strand
ATATATATATATAAATATAATCAACTGTATGTAACATTTTGGCCGGGCAATATATATCCACACTGTGGGTCATTGGTGAGCTAGAGCTAATCCTAAGTGACATTGGGTGAGAGGCGCTATCTTGGCACAAAACAGAGACAGCAGGCATTGACACTCAATTTAGAGTAGCCAATTGATCTAATCCATGTCTTTGGACTGTGGAACTAAACTGGAGGACCCAGAGAAAACCTGTGTAGGCACAGGGAGAACATGCAAACTCCATACACAAGGCTCTGGTGGACTGCCAGGTTTGAACCCAGACTTTGTTTGCTGTGAGGCAACAGTGACCATGAAAGTATTTTGTCCGTCATTTCCTTTTGTCCTATTGTAAGGTTATTGTAACACTGATTTGTACATTGGTGTTAATCAATTATTGCAACACTTGTTTGAGGTAAATTCATAACAGACCCCCAAAATGTAAATGACAACTGAAATGAAAAATACCAGATAATTCTGGAGGTGCTTAGTTTAAAGTGTTTAGTTAAAAATGCTCATGCCAGTTCTATTACATAAAATATTGTTTAAGAATCTGTTGGTAGTGATTATTAAAACCTTTAACACATTTCCAAAGGTGCAGAAGCTAGAATAATTTATTTATTTATAAATAATTGATTCAGGCCTCTTGCAGTATTAACTGAATTACAGGCCACAGTTATGGTGCCCAGAGATCAGTTGAGGGTTAGGTGCCGTGCTCCCGGGCATTTCAGCCGTGAAGGTGGAGGAAGGGGAGGTGCTGCTCACTTCCCCCTCCACCACACACTTTTCCTGCCAGTTCGAGAGTCGAACCAGCGACCTTTCAGTCCCAAACCCGTTTCTCTAACCATTAGGCCACTGCTGCCCCCGAATCAATTTTAAATCTTGAGATTTCTTTTTTTTAGTTAGATACCAATGTTTTAAAAATATTGTTCTTTCTGGTACCAGTTCCTGTGGGTACCCACAATTCCATTCAACACAACTACAACCATTTGTTCTAGACATGCATTAAATGAGTGAAAAATGAAAACACACACACACCTCTAAGTTAATCAGTTAGTTAGCTTGTATAGGAGTTATTCCACTTTACTTGGAATTTCAGTTACTTATTATTACAGAGTATGAGACAGTATCTGATGGCCGTGTTGATTTCTGGTGAAATAGATAAATAACAGTGTCTAGGCAATAAGTGTATAAATGTCTAGAATTAACCAGTCTTCATGCTATTTTGACAACATTAATTTTATCAGATATACAGTACTTCTTTGGAAATCATTCAGTAGAAATGATTGAGTGAGAAGCTCTGCAGCACTGGCCAAATAAAGAACACGTGACATAAATTACACAGGAAATGTTGCAGCTGTCATGTCTATTATGAGACATTTCAGATATAGCCAAACTTCAGACCAATTAACATTATGTAGTATTTTTACTTGGAGAAATCCAAGTCAGTCACACATTGAACTTATATTCTGTCATAATCACCATTCTATCTTTACTTGCTTAAAAAAACACAGAGTAAGCTCACACGCCAGAGTCTACCTTTGTGAATATCTCTGAGACATTTTGACTGTATGGTGCGAGTACCAAAGACTTTTGGTGGGTTACTTGTGCAACAAGAAGGACTGATAGGCAAAGGGGACGTAAGTACTAAAACAGAAATCCACAAATATGCACCACAGCGTGTCCGATAATAACACAAGCCAAAATAATAATTCAAAAATATTAATTCATGACTAATTCATTATCAATTACATGTAACAGTAGACAATACACAATAAACATAATCACAAAGCTGAGCTACAGACATCCAGATGTACACTATATGGCAAAAAATTTATGAACACTTGTGTTTCTTGATGGTTGGACTCCAGGTTCCATTCCTCTTTGATGTTATAATAAATTTCTCTCTTCTGGGAAGACCGTCTATTATATTTTGGAGTGTGGCTGTGGGGATTTATGATCATTCATCCACAAGAGCATTATTAAGGTCAGGCAGGTACACCTGGGGCAGATGGCATTCTAGTTCATTCCAAACGTGTTCAGTGGGGTTGAGGTCGGTGCTCTGTGCAGGCGACTCATGTTCTCTCACTCCAACCTTGCCAATGTCGTCATGGAGTTTACTGAGGGGGACGGTCATGGTAGAACAGGTGAAGGGAAATTGTAACCCAGGACAATAGTGTGCTTTCAACTTTGTGGCATCAATTTTGGGAAGAAGCTACATATGGGTCTGACTGTCAAGTGTCCATAAACTTTTGCCCATGTAGTGTAAATGAAGATTCCATGTTAGAAAGCCAAAGGTGATTGTGGTAAGTAAAACCCTCTTAGAGGACACATTGAGCGCTGTATTCTTTGTAATTTTATGCTAACAGCAGCAGTTTTTCAGACTATCAAGGTGAGATTACACACTGGAGCAAGAAGGAAACTGCAGATCTTTACGTTATCCCTGTGAAAGCATTCAGAACGCAACAGCAGGTTGTGCCGTCTCTGAAAATTTAGGGTTAGTTTCGAAATTGAAGTTCTGAAACACATTTAACAGCAACAATAATCTGAGTTGATGAACCCCCTGCAGTCATGCTTTCCCTGGTCAACGTCTTTATCCAGATGGAGCTCATTGAGGTGTTGCTGAAGCCTGTCATTTGTGCCCCATGGTGAGGCATCACAATACTATCCAGCTATTGATGTTCACTACCCCCCAACTGCTGTGAAATGTGGAAATGTAAGTCTGAGACTGCCCCTTGATCTCATATCAGCAGGGTGGCATTATGCACAGTGTGACATTGAGACGGTTGAGACTCTTTCTGTCTCAACTGATTAATCAACAAGTCCCAACTGATGCATCAACAAGTTTCAACCAGAAGGAGCTTATATAACAGCGAAAAAAAGACAGCGAAAACATCTCTCTGCCTGCACAATTACACAACTACCAACTTTATATTGATGGTCATTCTCATATTTTCTGTACTGTGTCATTTGTATAATGTCTGTATGTTATAGGGTTACTTATCAGAAGGTTGGGGGTTGGCAGCACGGTTGTGTAGTGGTTAGCACTTCTGCCTTACAGCAAGGATGTCCTGGATCCAGGCGTTTCTTCTTGGTGTTTGCATGTTCTCCCCATGCTTGCATGGGTTTCCTCTGGGTACTCTGGTTTCCACCCACAGTACAGTAACATGCACATTAGGCTTACTGAATAGTCTAGAATAGTTGAATCGTTGTGTGTGTGTGTGTGTGTGTGTGTGTGTGTGTGTGTGTGTTGGCCCTGCGGTGGTTTGGTGAGCTGTTCAGGAGTCAGCGGGGATGGGCTCCAGCTTCCCCATGACCCTGATAAAAGCATAAATGTGGCTCGGAAAATTAAATGAAATGAGAGATTGGGATTCAAGCACCAACTCCACCAAGCTGTCACTGCTGGGCCCTTAAACAAGGCCCTAGTTCTCCGTGATTCAGGGATGCTTAGACCCCAGCTTCCTAATAAGCAGGGATATGCAAAGAAAAGAATTTCACTGGGTTGTAATTTAAATGTTACAAATAAAACATCATCTTCTACATTCTTGCTTGTACTGTATTCATTTTTCAGTGTGCTGCATTAAAGCTGAATCTATTCCGAGTCTGACAGAAATCTGAAACTTTTCGTTAAAAGGCTTTTTCCCCCTTATATCATGATGTATGCAGATTATAGCATTGTGATTCGGCTATTCAGCATTTGCTACATGCTGATTCAGTGCCTGTATTATAACACACTGGATTCAGCAAAGCTACTGGCTATGCTCCAGAATAAGAATGTGGGAAAAATATCTGTCAAAACTCAGTAGTTGTGAATGACAGGTGCTACTCAGCAACTAAGATACATCAGGGGGAAAAGCATGCTTGTCTATGGCACACACTAAACAAATTGGTATTTTGGCATTCACTGTAACACCTTTATGCCAGTGAAACCTTCATTTAAATGCTTCCCACTTAGTCAAATGGCTCAAAGAATATTTTCAAGAGCAATTTATACTGGCATTGTTGCTCTGTTGCTCTTATCTCACCAAACCTCCTGCTTGCATTTGGCCTGGACTAATGAGTTAGATCTAATGTGTTCAGAGACCGCTTTTAATGACCCTTTTTTATTGTATCTGGGGTATAAACTGGATACTTGCCCCAGATCCAAAAGGCTTAAAAAGGACATTTTACCTCCCGAAATCCATTTCCATGTTTGTAATGGAAGCGATTTGGGATATGGGATATTCCACAGAAGTGGAAACTAATACTCTTATCCTTGTGACACATGACTTTACTTCTCAGGTTATAATATTTCCTCTGCAACATATGCCTATGTTTGACAATATACATATCACCACAGATTATTTCAGTCAGCCTTGTTCCTGTATGTTGGGTTAGGTTTTGTGTGGCCTGCGAATTATACGGAGTTTGATACATTTTTCTCACATTAAAATCACTGGAGTGTTATTGCACAAAACAACAACTACATTAATTCTTTCTAATGTTTTGGACAAACAGACTGAAAGGAACTTGTGTTTATAACGGATCACCTTTGTGCACTTAGTGGTGAAGGTGCTGCAGAGTATCAGTGACTTCTGTACTGATGGTTTCCAGTTTGGTGCTGTGGATGTTTGACCTTATACATATGAGATGCATATGTGTGATCCCTGGTTTAAATCTGTCATGCAGGCTGGTTATATTTTAACTGCTACTTCATATGCCTAGGTTAACATGCAGTCCAGGGGATGCCATTCAGAAAGGCGGCTGTTGACTCTGGAGGTTGCCTTGTTTAGTACACACAGCTGCTGTACCGCACAGTTGGGGCTTCTTTCCACAGTCCCATCACCTCTGACCTTCTGAGTGCGTGCACCTGACTCGGCCAGAAGTGCCAGTCTCGGATAGTTCAGGAAACCCTGTCCACATTTCTCCCTCATCCCCCTCCCCTAAACCCCAGCACATACACGGCTCATGCACCTCCTGTGATGACACCTAATCCATCAGTGTCGTGCTTTTTTTTGGGTGTTGGGGGATCTGCTATGGAATCGAGCACCTTAAGATTGCCAATGTTTAAAACCACAGCAAAAAAAACAACCAAGTATGATTGTACAAGGAGTCGTAAACATGAACAACCGATATAAAACATGGAACCGTCGCTCAGTTCGGATTTAATTACTGTCTCCAGTGGTAAAGTTGTTAAAGTCACTGAAGTCAAATAAACTAAGAAAGAGATGATTTAGCGTTGGTTACGCTGCCAATTTTGAGCATCGTGAAATCCTTCAAAAATATTTCCCATGTTTTACTTTTCAAATGTCTCCAAACTTTTGAAATGGCTCCAAACTAAACAGGCATTTGCAAGTCAAAATGACAATAACTGAACTATGGGTGTAATGTATCTGTATCTCTGTATCTGTAACTTTATCTGTTTAGGAAAAAAAAAGAACAGTGCACCTCCTAATCATGTCTTTATTTATAGCTCTGTTTGTTCAGAGTAATGTTTTCATATTCATTTACATGTCTAAAATAAAATGGGGATCACAGGCAGGCTAATTCTGCCAGCATCTTTGCTAGTTAAATGTCAGCCAGATTATTTGTGTTTCATGTAATATCTAATTTGAATATTTGGAAAACAAATTGTACAGTCAGTACTCTCTGGAAATTGTACTCAGTTAGAGTAGTGAGCCTACGCTACATCGAGTGTGTTTGGTAAATAACAACTGCAGAATATTAACGCCCACTCACAGTGAACCTCCTGGGGTAGGCCATGGACATAAAATAAACCTGTTAGGGATAATGTAGAAATACAGCTTTCAGCGTTACAGTTGATGAGAATACTCATGGTGTTATAATGGTCACCATGAGTCAGTGGAAGATCTAGTGGACATTGATCTAAACTGTTTTTCCCTCATGTTTGCCAAGTAGCTTAGAAATGGACCCGTGGTTCATTTTACAGTAAGGAAATCATACTATCTGGATCTTAAAACACTTTCAAATGCTTCTTTTTCCACTATAATCATATTAATAGAAAGAGATATATAAAACAGTTCATAAAGTCAGTTTCACTACAGTATTGCAGGTAGTTAAATACCATACACAATTTTAGTTTTTATTATTATTATTATTATTATTATTATTATTACTGTAGAGCTTAAACCATGTTGGTAGGTCGTGGGTGTTTATTACAAATATTAAATGATGACTTGTTGGCTAACATTACACTATTATCCCTGGCTTATAGCTAACTAAAATTACTAGTTAACAAACATAAGAAGAGGCAAAGAGTACACTGTACCTCTGCCATGGAGCATGGGTAATGTAGTAAATAGGCCCTATAGGGGTACTGGTTTTAATTACCCGGGTACTCATCAGAATGTTATATAGTACATGGATTTTTTTTAAAATGAGTGGGAAAAAAAAATCTCATTCAAAGGTTTTACATGATGGCTGTGGGTTGACATTTGATTATCACTCAAGGTCAAAGGTAACTGTATCAATTGAAAGTCCAAATATGGTTTCCTATTAGTGTTCCATAGTAACAGCATGTTTATTGGTACTTGAAGTTATAAGGGCTCCATCTCCAAATCTTTGTAACCTTGCCTTTGACCTAGACATTCCAAAATGCAATAATCTCTGGGACCTCGGTAGGGTTTTGTCACCACCAAGTGTGGTGAAAATCCATGCATAGGTGTGGTTAGGAGTTTGATGGATTTACAAATGCCAGGGTAGTAATAACCAGCAGTCAACTGCTAGCAGGAAATTATAAACTGAGCGCTAACAGAAAGTTAGGTAGCTAGCCAGTTGTATTCCACTGCCTTAAGGGATTCATGCTCTTCAATTATTTTTAGTTTAGCTCCTTCCTGTTCTTTAAACACTAGTGGGTTACATAAAAACAATCTAAAAGTCAATAGTGAAGAAATTGTTTATCAGTTTCATTATTGGTCTAGCTTTATGGTGCTTGATATGGAACGGCCCACATGACTGTTTTTATTCTGAGCAGACAGGTATAATTTGTTGTCTGTGAGCCTTTAAAATCTATAGTGTGTTTTGGTTTGATATCATTTCTGAGGTCAGGTGAAAATTATTTCAGATGAAATAAACATTACTATATTACAAGGCCCCTCTCTGTCACTTTCTTTCTCACACACATTTACACATAGGGACACACACACTCAACAGCACTTTAACAACTTCACACACTGTTACTCAAGCACTTTAACCTATGTTAAATCATGCGCACCAGGTCATGTGACATCTTACTGCACTTTAGTAGAGTTAATCGTCATTATCTATGCTGACAGTGCTGGAAAAACACTTGAATTTCGCTTTAGAAAAGCGACATCAAGGCTTTGTGAAAGTGTAGAGCAGCAGGCCAATCCTCCCACAGCCAATGCCAGGGCTTGTGGGGGAGGAAAGACCACAACAACACTTCGCTCACAAATCCCCAGCAACTGTTCCCCCAGAGTCTCAGATGCCTTGACATCGCACATGTTTACTCTCTCATCAAGACAGGTGTGTGTGTGTGCGCGTGTGTGTTTGTGCTTTGTGCTTTGTATTGGAGTGGCTCTATGTCCACAGACAGACTCCCACCAAGCTGTTATTCAACAAATTAAAAGGGATTCACAATGTGTGATTTGGCTCAGCCCTGGGAGATGCCCAGAGAAACAGATTAGGTTTGAGCTGCTCATTTAGTGTAGTGTTCTTTTTAATTATGCCTTTCAGATAATATATTAGGAACAAAAGAAAGTCAAGATCTTATTGCATGTATAATATGTGTGATGAGAATCATACATCTAATTAATAATTGGTCATACCTGAATCGTTGACACTCGGTAGGAGTGATGAATTCTGTTATTTAATGATATCACCACAAACGTTATAAGTTTCAGACATTCAGTGAGAGGTACATTGGCTCTTTAAAAGTGCCAGGCTGACTGGGGTTTCCTTTCCTACCTCCTACAAGAATGTTATGTTTTGGTGTAATTTTTTTTATCTCTCTGTAAGTAGGATTGTTCATTAATATAAACATTATATTGACTCTACTGTATATCTTTTTCAGAAGAACTAAATAGGCATAATGAAAACTTTCACCCAGCAGTAGTTAGTCAGTTAATTTAATTAAGCTCATAACATAGAGACACACAGAGAAAGAAACCTATTAATGACAGCCAATCGAAAATTCAACACGCTAAACATGTATAGTTTGCTTCATCACAAACCATGAGCGACTCTGGGAGAAGACGGTTTCATCGTACACACTTGATGCTCCATGTAGCACTTTTAAATGCAGTAAATGAGAGAATGGATTTGGTATGACAGACAGTAGCCTTTGCTGAGACTTCAGCTGCTGAGAACAGTTGACGCAGAAGAGAGCAGTTGACAGGCTTGTTTTTGGAAAAGAGTAAAGCCACAAAATCTAAAGCCACTAACCTGGAGCCAAATGATGTGTGACTAAAGCCCTCACCCGGTTTCACCTCACAGCTATTTTACAGAAAGCTCAAATAGATCAAACTACAGAGCATTGTCTGAGTAACAGAAAAGTGAATTGCAGTAAACACACACACACACACCAGTGCCCCTTGCCCAAATTATTGCTTGAGCATAAACTTAACATCATTAGGAATATTCTATATTATAATATGCACTAGATGTTCATCATTAAAACAGTCGACTTCATTTCTTTCTTTGATAAAACAAGCATTCAGTGCATGCTTTTTCTTTACATCATGAGTGCTGGGGCTATTTGCAGCCCTGCTTCACAAACAGACAGGCACACTTGTGACGCACATATCTTTGGGCAGCCTTGACACAAGCTAATACAACAAGAATAGCAACAGCACCATCCGTGTCTTTTCATCAGCGAGATGTAGAGAAAGCTTTGAGCCAGCATTTGCAAGAAAGGAGAGACGGCGAGCCACAAAAGCAATGGTACATTAATGCACCTCTTACAGTGCATATTGAAGTGCAAATCCTATCTTTGATCTTTTCAACAGTGCTTTGTTTTACAAGTGGGTGGGTGTTTACACAGCATTTCAGTGCGAAAGAGGAGGATTCGCCCAACTCTACTGTTCTTCATGATAACGAGTAATACATCACCTCGGTACACAGGGTGGAGACCTCTCCTTACATAAAAGCGTATCTGAATGCTGCCCACTCCAGGGTAAATGATGGGTGTGTGTTAGAAATAGAGATAGAGAGAGAAGACAGATAGATAAATGGATGTTAAAAAAAAAAAAAAAAAAAAAGCTTCTCATTCCATGGTCTGAATTTACATAATTCTCTTAAAGGAAAAGAAAATGTATAGTTCAGTGCACTTTGGAGGGAAGATCACTATTTCAGCTACCAAAACAACAAAACCACACATTTTCCCAATTTTTTTTTTAAATCCACTAAACAGTAAATAGAGCAGCGAAATTGTGGACCCTCCACAAGGTCGCCATGTTTAGCATTTTCAGCCAACTGTGTGATGTCATCTGGGAAAAGTAGCTCTATAATCGAATTCAGTTGATGGACACAATTCCAGTTAATTACTAAAAAGGAAATATGTTTACTCACTATTAAGGCATTTTCAGAATGCTTTGCACAATCATTTTTACGTGTAAACTAACCGGCAATAGCTCCATCAGCATCTTACCTCAGAACCTGAGCTTTGCTCTCACAAGTTGCACATACCCACCACATATGAATAGATACACACTTTTGGTCACAAATCTGTGAAATTTGATTGGTCCGGAATTCAATCTTGTTGAACAGCCAACAGCCACACAGTGATGATGTAGAAAGGACACGAATGACACGTTTCACAAACTATATCCACAATGGATCAGCTGATAATGATGGGTCTGATCTACATCACAGTCAGACCTGCACGGTGTTTCTTCTGAAGTTTTCATTGGCTGGAATTATAGGTGATGTTCAAGGTGGCATAACTCAGTGTAAAAAAAAAATAAAAATCTGAAAAATATTTGGGGGTTTTTTGGTTCGGGAAGCTGAAATCGTGACCTTTCCTCCAGTATGTGCAAAACTATGCATTTTTATTTTCCTTTAAACTTATGATCCAATCCCAATCTTTGCCTTTGAATTTCTAGTGACAAATATAAATCTGTACTCTTTACATGAAAGTATCTGTTATAAAGTTAAAATTCTGGGATCAGAAGCTATACTATATTGCAGTAGTGTTTATCAAAATAAAATACCTTTTGGTGATGAGGCAGCAGTGACAGAACCAGGTTTGCATTCCAGCTTTGAAAAAAAGAGAATCTTTAAAAATAATATTCGACAAAACTGGAATGCAAACCTGGTTCTGTCACTTTTTCAAAAAGGCAGTGTTTCCATCGGCTCCTATTCGCATGTTAAGACACTTAAATGTGGAAACATCATGAAAACAACCTGTTTCCATTTACATTTTGCAAAATGTAGTTGCAGTGCAGATTAAGCCGATTAAAGGAAACATGGTTAGTCTCATAAAAGATATTTTTATGCATATATAAATATTCCAGACAGGTAAAATTTTATCACCACAGTTGTCACCACAGCAAAATATAAATCCATAGACGTGATGCTTGGTTTTAATTTGATTTCCTTTAGATTACCAGAAAGAAAAAATATTGAATGCTAATCTGCTTAGCAGAAGTAAACTAGCTGGTTGCTGAAGTTTTATTGACAGCCCTGCTTTGCTAGTAATTTCTAACAGCATATTTGTGTGTGTGTGTGTGTGTGTGTGTGTGTG
This sequence comes from Tandanus tandanus, assembly GCA_039654325.1. Classification (NCBI taxonomy): domain Eukaryota; kingdom Metazoa; phylum Chordata; class Actinopteri; order Siluriformes; family Plotosidae; genus Tandanus; species Tandanus tandanus. Next base: position 8,842,397 of record JBCNYH010000016.1, on the reverse strand, counting down.
TGTGTGTGTGTGTGTGAGAGAGAGAGAGACAGATAAAAAATTTAATTTGATAGTGTAGTTAAATATAGTATATATATCAAACATCAAACTAGCTGAAAGTATTTGCTAACTCTGGCCCTGGTGTCTCCTGTTCTCAGACTAACAGCTGTTTCCGTCACCACGCTAGTCAGGACAGGCACATATAATCGCTACTAAGGTTAATTTTTGTCACAATGACACCATAAGCTACAACCAAAAGAAAAAGTTGCTCTGGAGAGATGAGTAAAAAGTTATGATCTTTTCTCGTCCAAATGAACCCCCCACTGAAAAATTTTTGCATCTCTTACAGTTCGGCAGCACATGCATTAGATTATTAATGCCACATTTTAACACTGAAAAAAAAAAAAGCCTCAAAAGTCACTGCAAACAGATGTGGGAATGTTTTATTCGAATTCTCTGTATGGATTTAATATACCAGTCTATTTATATGCAATTCACTTTCTCATTCATTCTGCTCTTGCAGGTCATTACATCAGCACCGGCCCACTTCAGACCAAACCCATTCCCTTTCAAGTTGTATCAGAACATGAATTTAGCGCTGGAATCATGCATGACATGAAGTAGACAGAATATCCCTACACAGACTAAATAACTTTGAAAGTGCTCTAACGCTCTCAGCGAGGAGAGAGACTGTTGGGACAAAGTGCTGTAGGGGTGAGCGTGTTTCAGGGTAGGACGAAGCATCGTCCTCGTGACCTCACTCAGCAACTGACAGGAATGATAATCTACAGTTGTGCTCATTTTCCTCACAATCCCCCTTCAGTATATCAGTGGGTTCAAAAAATCCAAACATGCTCCTGGGAATTATTATTATAATTTTTTTTTTTTTGTGTGTGTGTGTGTCGTGACCTTAGTGGAACTCGCGAGGAAAGGAAAACAGTCTTTAGTGCAAATTCTCTCTTCTTGTACACTTCTAGGCAAGTATAGACTGCAAGGTCTGCATTTATTTGATATATAACTATTCCCCCACCCCCCCACCAGCAGGACAGAAGAACATGGGTGAATAATCACCTCCTAGTTATATAAATAGCAAATGGAAACCAAATCCATGTTGCAAAATATGCCAATGTGGAGTAGCAGTCGGAGCTGTGGACAATAAGTTGCCTCTTATTCACACACAAACCTGCAAAAATACGGTAAAGTTACTCATAAATCATCACTCAGGTCTCCTAGTTACATGATACCTCTATTTCCCCCGTCTGCCTGTTTCTTTTACACACCATCACTTATATTCTGTTATCTAGAATTGTATTCTCCAGAGAAATGAATTTTAACAGCAATGTTAACCTGATTTTGTAGCTGCCAAAATCAAGAGGCATTTTTTAAAGCATTCAGCAGTTTTCCCTGATATTAACCAGATGATAGGAGCGGCAGATGGCCACTATGCTCCAAAGCTTTGTCATTTGTCCTTTGTGTACTAAAGGATAGGTTAAAAAAAACACACTTATGCCTATAACATTTAAGTAAACTTGCTGTTACAGTACATACACCGATCAGCCATAACATTAACACCACCTGACTGCCCTACAGCTACACAGCTCCATATGCAACAAGCAGCAATGCATTGTGTGTTCTGACACCTTTCTATCATTAACAGCTTTAACAGTTTCAGCGGTTTGTACTACAGTAGCTTTCATGTGGGATCAGAACAGATGTATTTGCCTTCGCCCTCTACACGCATCAGTGAGCCTTGGGCGCCCATGAAACTCTCGCCAGTTCACTGGCTGTCCTTTCTTGAACCACCTTTAGTACATACTTACCATGGAATACCGGAAACACCACACAAGACTTGCTGTTTAGTAGATGAATGGACCCAGTCATTTAGCTAACGCAATGTTGCCCTTGTCAAACTCACTCCACTTGCTCATTTTTCCTGCTTCCAACACATCACCTTCGAGAACTGACTGCTTACATTCTGCCTAATACATCCCACTCCTTGGCAGGTGCCACTTTAATAAGATAATCAGTGCTTTCCGCTTCACTTGTCAGCAGTTATAATTTTTTTTAATGTTATGGCTAATGTCTTTCTTAAGAAGCATTGGAGTCTAGTAGCTGATAGCAGCATAGAGACTATACTACCATTTAAAACCTCCCATAGTTACAGAAGATAGAGATGTTACCAGTGCTTGCTTTGGCCACAACCCAATCATGTGACTTCATAGTGTGTGTGTGTGTGTGTGTGTGTGTGTGTGTGTGTGTGAGAGAGAGAGACCTGCACTGGCGGATGTGACAAATGGCTGAAGTGTACTGTCTGTTCTTCAGGCACTCTAGCACAGCCTGTACTGCTGTCTCTGAGGTGGAGAAGCTGGGAAGAATTCTGGGCTGTTGCTGGCCTTCCTGATTACTTGCTACTCCTGCTGCCAGTCGCAGACTTGCTTTCAGCTCCCCGAGCTCACGGGACATATTCAACAGCTGTTGGACAGAACAGATACTATCTTTAGGGTACTTGACAATGTGACAATTTTCTACACTACTCCTTAACAAATGCATTGTTAACCCAAACCATTTTTTAAATGGATGTCAATTCTACACTAGCATTAACCCAGACATGTACACTTTACACATGAGGTGTATGGTAGTAGCATCTAGTTTAGAAATGTTGACCGTACCTCTGGCACAGAGCTGATAGCACTGACATTACTGATCAGTTTGCAGTAACACTGAAAGAGGAGCAGGAGCTGAAAGTGCAGTTTGTACAGACGTTGACACAGTTCCAGTTGCTGAAGAGAACAAATTACAGAAATATCACAAAACACATTTCATATTTTCTTGATTGAATACAGCAAATAAAAAGCAGTATACTTGGTCTACGTAGTCTTTTACAGACTAACAATACTAACAGTGCACAGGAGAGAACTTCATCTAGTTTTGAACTTACAGCCAGGGTTTCCATTTGCTGCATTGTAAGCATGGCAGAATTGAGAGAGGGGAAATACACGGTGTTAATAAAGGAACATTCACACAATGAGATTCAACCCCGTAGCATAAAAATCATCCTGTGATTAGTGGATCATTAGCATTAGATAGAACCCGGGAGCTTACTTCTATTATTCATGCAGAAGAGAAAATCACAGAGGGGTTAAAAGAGAGAGTTACACTGTCACTGCAGTTACAGCTGCAAGTCCTTTGGGGTGTGTCTCTACCAGCTTTGCACATCTAGAAACATTAGATCATCTAGAAATATTTGCTTTGCAAAGATTCTCAATTGGATTTAGTTCTGGACTTTGACTAGCCCATTTTAACACATGAATATGCTTTGATCTAAACCGTTCCACTGTAGCTCTGGCCGTATGTTTAAGGTCGTTGTCCTGCTGAAAGGTAAACCTCCTCGTTTTCTTCCAAGATTGCCCTGAATTTGGATCAAGCCATCTTTCCATCAACTCTGTCCAGCTTCCATGTCCCTGCTGAAGAAAGTCCTCCCCACAGCATGATGCTTCCACCACCATGTTTCACTGTGGGGATGGTGTTAGTTTTCTGCCACACATAGTGTTTTGCATTTTGGCCATACAGTTAAATTTTGGTCTCATCTGACCAGAGCATCTTGTTCCACTTGTTTGCTGTGTCCCCCCGCATGGCTTGTCACCCTGCTTTAAACTTCTAAACAACTTTATTCCTGACCTGTCTGGTGTGTTCCTTGGGCTTCATGATGCTGTTTGTTCACTAATGTTCTTTAACAAACCTCTAAGTAATTCACAGAACAGCTGTGTTTATACTGAGATTAGATTACACACAGGTGGACTCTATTTACTATTTAGGGGACTTCTGAAGGTAATTGGTTGCACTGGATTTTATTTAGGGGTATCAGAGTAAAGGGGGCTGAATACTAATGAACGCCACATATTTATTTTTTTTTTAAAGATTTTTGAAAATCATTTTCCTTCCACTGATTCGGTCTGCCTGCGCCTATGTGCATTGTTTGAAGATCACTCACAAAACTGGCCACACCCACCAGTGCTATTTCATAATTGCACCCACATGCTGTTTTGCCCCACTTAGCAAATCTGACTTGATCTATTCATCTATTAGTATATTCCTGGGACTGGTGCATGAGTTTTAAGTGGAGTGAGCATTGTACTGAGGCATATCTACAAACCTTCTCTTCGGTGTCTCCAGGTTGACAGGTGATCACCCCATCATCAGGACACCTGGGAAATGTGGACTTGCAATTCTGCAGCCACTGAAGGAAAAATATAAGCAGGTCAAGGAGGTATTGCAGCAAAAAGCTTCAGAGTTGTTAAAGTAGGTATACTTTTCTATGAATGTGCATCAACCTTATCCATGTAGATGTAACTTACTGTGATGGCAGCATCTTCTCTACTATTGTAAGTATCCAGATATTCCTGCAGCTCCAATACGCTAAACTTCATACTCTCCAAGAGCCCACAGGACATTATCTACAAGTCATACAAACAGTAAGAGGAAAGTAAGACACTGTGCTTCACTTTTTAAGAAAAGAAAATCATGCAATCACATTCTCTGAGGCTGATACTCACAGTATCAGCATCCACAAAAAGCATAGGGCAATCTGAAAATGTCCTCAACATGTGAGATGACCTTATGAACTTTGCCCCAATGCCCTTTAAGCCATCTCCAAGGTAGCCAGCAGCATCACTGGTGAGGGAGCAAAACTTGTTCTGAATGTTCTGTAAACAGAAATGATCATTTTAAAATAATTGCTCATAGTGCAATATGGTTAATAAAAAGTCAAGGCAACCCGGTCTGTTTATGGTGACAGAAAACTTGTTAAACTTGTAACGGAGGTCCAGTTTCCTTGGCTTTCTACTCTTAGACATTTAAAATGTATAAAATTTACCAGACCATTGGAGCCCACTAGAGGGCATTAAAGGACATTGGAAGTATTTCCCTCTTTTTGTTAATCACTGTATCACGGTTAGGGTTGGAGTGGATCTAGGGTGTAATATAGGACAACACTCTAGATTGGACCCTGGCCAGTACATTGCAAAGAATTACGCACTAACACTTTCATACACATTCACACCTCAGTGTGAAGAGAAAAAAATATTTACCCATTTTCACCCACCCTCTTCTTCGTTCTTTCCAATCTCATGACGACCACTCAGCTAAAAGTGAAAATACTTTTATACAATTCCGCTGACACATCATTAATCCTAATTCAAAGTCTCTTTATTTACAAATAACTTTTTATTGCTGCATTTTGTTTAACTGTCATGAGCTCACAGACCATAATTAAAACATCTCACTAATACGCCTCACTCCTTGGCAGGTGCCACTGTAGTGAAGTAATTGACAGCAATTAGCATCAGAGGATGTTGCTAAATAGACTATTCAATTCATCAACATCCACCAAGTCTGAGGTAAATTATTATTTGACTATATACTACATGGGAACATGAAAAGCAAACTAAAACTAGATTTTATAGTTTATTTTTACATACAGTGGAAAAAATAAGTATTGAATACACCAACATTTTTTTCAGTAAATATATCTCTAATGGGGCTATTGACATGAAATGTTCACCAGATGTTGGTAACACTCAAGTAATCCACAAAAAAACAACAACAAAAAAAACCAAACAAAAAAACAAAACAAAGAAATCAAAACAAATAAATCCATAAATTAAGTTATACGTAATAAAGTGAAATGTCACAGGGAATAAGTATTGAACACGCTTACTGAAATGTATTTAATACTTAGTAGAAAAGCCTTTGTTGGTTATGGCAGCTTCAACACGCCTCCTGTATGAGGGAACTAGTCCCATGCACTGCTCAGGTGTGATTTTGGCCCATTCTTCCACACAAACTGTTTTCAGATCTTGAAGGTTCCGGAGGCCTCTTCTATGAATTCAGTTCTTCAGTTCTTTTCATAGATTTTCAATTGGATTCAAGTCGGGTGATTGACTGGACCTTTCTGTCAGCTTAATTTTCTTTCTCTGAAACCAATTGAGAGTTTCCTTGTCAGTGTGTTTGGGATCATTGTCTTGCTTCCTGGTAGATGGCAGCAGATTCTTATCAAGAATGTCTCGGTACCTTTCTTCATTCATCCTTCCTTCAATTATATGAAGTCTGCCAGTACCATGTGCTGAAAAACAGCCCCACATCATGATGTTCCCACCTCCAAACTTCACTGTTGGTACGGTGTTTTTCTTGTGTGGTGAGCGTGCATAGAGGCCATGGCGGTTCAGAGCATTACTTATTGTTTTCTTTAAAACAACAGTACCTGCAAATTCCAGGTCTTTCTGAAGCTATCCGTGAGTGATCCTTGGCTCTTGGACAACCCTTCTGATTATTTATTTGACTCCTCTGTCAGAAATCTTGCGACCTGGTCATGGCCAGTTTATGGTGAAATTATGTTCTTTCCACTTCAAAATAATGGCTCTAACGGTGCTCACTGGAACATTCAGGTGTTTAGAAATACATCTGTAACCAATGCCATCATTTTGTTTTTCAACAGTAAGGTTGGCGAAGGTCTTGATAGAGCTTTGCATTTACCCATAATGAAATGCTTCTGTGTGACACTTCTTGTGTGAGAAACCTTTTTATAGGCTATTTTTACCCCACAAGGGAAATTATTGCCTCTGCATTTAACCCATCCAAAGTGAGCACACACACACACACACACACACACACACACACATATTGTTGCTCAAGGGCACGTCAGCCATGAAGGTGAAGGAAGGGAAGGTGCAGCTCACAGCCCCCCCATTTTTCCTGCTGGTTCGAGAATCGAAACAGCAACCTTTCGGTCCCAAAGCTGCTTCTCTAACCATTAGGCTACGACTGCCCCCTTATTAAAACTTACTTACAGTATATATTGCACAACAACATAAGAAAATTTAAATTAAATTACATTTTTATGGGGTTTTTATTTTATTTATTTATTTTTTTTAAATCTTTACAATGCGAAAATGATCATGCCACAGGCTCCATCACAATGCTCTTGTGTGCTTCAAGACCTGCCGAGTGTGCAATGGATTTAAAACCGGAACATTTCTTTGCACCAAGTCGGTCCTTTTGTCGCCCTCTCACAGCAGCTACTGTAACTACATCATGTACATCTGCGCATGTGCACTCATCCATTGGAAGTGTCGCCGCACCCACCTGCTGTTTCGAATCCAGTGATCTATACAGTGTGTGCACGTACACAACTTTCGGAGATAATACTATCAACAGGTGTGACAGAAGTGGACAGTAAAGGTTTTAAAAAAAAAAATAAATTTTTTTTATCAGAGGCGAGATGAAAGGGGAGCTGTATGAAAGTATTTTTAGGGGAACCTCTTTTTTGAAAGTTATTGAAAACGCTGGTACAGTTTGTGTCACTGGACTGTTTAAAGCAGGAGTTTCAACACAATATACAGAGGATGAAAAGTCCACCATCAGCTCAGGACAGACTCCTGTATTCAAATTATTACATCTTTAAATCAAACCACTGGTTCAGGATTCTTTATCAATACAAGAAAGAACAAAATACAAATATTTACATTTACTCTTTCTTGCGTTGTTGTTCTGTTGTGTTGTTAAAGAAATAATAAAATACCTGTTCTTAAAATAATTTTTTCCATGTCTCCTGTCTTGGGTTACATAATAGAAATCCGCCAAACAAGGAATAAAAAAATGGCCCAACGTACAGTAAATAGTACTACAGTAACATTATAAAGTAAATTACATTATTTTAAACTTCTGCTCTGCCCAGTAACACATCAGAAGCTCACTCTGATCAGTTTTAGTCTATTTGAAACAAAGATATTCATATGAATGCCCAGCCAAAAAAGATTTCTGGCACCAATCTTGGTACAAATAACTGATGATAACTGATATAATCTAATACCTACCTCTCTAAAATAAAGGTCACATCATCATTCAAATAGAAATTTATTATAATACTGTCAGTGGAACAAAAATAATCCAGCAGGACTAAATATATATAAAAATATTTAGAAATATTGCTGCAAGCAGACATTCTTGCCGGGTTCTCTCGGTGCCATGGGATCTTTAGTGACCAGAGTGAGTAAGGACCTAGGTTTACTTCTACAGCACAATATCCCCATCACAGTACTGAGTTTCCTTCCTGTGGGAGGAAACCTGAACTACCCAGAGAAAACCCACACAAGCAGAGGGAGGACATGCAAACTCCATACAGAAACTCCCCAGCTGAGCCTGGGACTTGAACCCAGGACCTTCATGCTGTAAGGTGTACGTGCTAAACCATACACCACTGTGCCACCCTGTACAAAAATAATTTCAGGGAAAACAAGCAAACAGTAAAAAAATTATATTTGTCGGTCAGCCCAAATGTACATATGACATACAGCATGAATGTTCCCAAAGGTAATGTATGTGTACTCTGATTACTGTGAGTAGTACAGCATATGATTATATAGTTCATAGGTCAGATATGATACCCATTGTAAGGCCTTTTTTTTTATTTAGACACCAGTGGAGCACCAAAGTACGATTCCTAATTTACAAAACTCCACAGTTCTTCAGGTAGCTGCTTCCCCACCTCCCATGAAACACTGATTTAAGGTGTGTGCGCGCGCGCGCTGAACTATCTGTTTGGCTTCCTCCTCCCATTTATGTTATTTCTGCTCTCTGATTGGCGACCTAAAAGCTCCAACCTTAGTGCACTGGGAGACAGATCAGGATGGCAGAGATACGGCTCATAGGAGGGGGGGGGGGCAGTGGGGAAAGGCCAGCTAATCAGAAGGCCCAGCACACCATGACGCACTAGTGCACCAGAAAATAAAATAAAATAATAAATTAATAAATACATTGGTGAAAACCTTGCGTTTACGGTCATCTCAAACAGAGGGAAAATTTATACAAGTGCCAACCTGGTTATTTCACATCTGGCATCATCTAACTCAGCTATTCAACACTGTAACAACATTTATGGGTCAAAACAAATTGAAAAAAGTATGGTATCTCCTCTTGAATTCACATCTGTATGATGTGTGTATGTTGTGATATGAAAATATAAAAACAGTAGGAGTCATTGTACCTGGAACAGGGAGTAGAAGATGCTGAAGGTATACACAGCACAAGAGCCATCTGAGTCATTCAACAGCTGACTGATGTGTGTACGCCATGCCTCCTCAACGTCATCACACACCGTGGGCTGGAAGGCAGCTAAGATGGCGGAAAAGAAGGGTGATGGGGGAGGAGGAAAACCCAGCTCGTCCAAATCATCCCTCTCCTCTCCATAACTATAGCTACAATAAAAAGGGAAAATGAACTCACCGACCTGAAGATAAAAACCATTAGTGTAACAGTGTATTAGCCAGTAGGAGAAAATGGCTATTCACATACTGTTCTATAGCAAAAATTATTTTATAAGTTTTACTGGGTACTGGCAAGTTCATTGTTTAAATTATATCAGTTTCCTGGTTGGAATAATTACCTTTCGTGAATAAATGAGTGGATGAACATACTGAGTGCTGATGTCTTCAGAGAGGTGTACAGTTTCACCCCAGACGCTGCGATTGAGCTAGCGGGCCATGCTACCTTCAGAGCGGACAGAACCAGCATGTCCGGTAAGAAACGCAGAGGAGGCCTGTGTGTTTACATTAACAACAGCTGGTGCTCCAACGCCATAATCAAAGATATTCACTACTGTCTGGACATAGAGTATCTGATGGTACAGTGTAGATCTTTCTACCTGCCGAGAGAGCTTACATCTGTAGTTATAACTGCAGTTTATGTGCCGCCCAAAGCTAATGCTAAGCTAGCCATGGATCTGCTACAACACTCCATTAACAAACAGCTAGCGGTGCAGTCGGACTGTGTTATAATCGTGGCAGGAGATTTTAATCATGCAAACTTGAAGTCTGTTCTGCCTAGATTCTACAAAAATGTGAGTTTTCCGACAAGGGTAAAAAACACACTGGACCGGGTGTACACCAACATTCCAGATGCTTATAAAGCCTCCCCCCGCCACATCTCGAACTCTCAGATCATCTCTCTTTGTCCCTGATTCCTGTTTATAAAGCTAAAATCTATAGCCAAAGACCAGCAGTTAAAACAATTCAGGTGTGGACTGAGGAAGCCACCGCAGCTCTACAGGATTGTTTTGACTCTGCAAATTGACAGGATTGTTTTGTTTTGAGCACGGGATGATGCCTTCAAGTCAGGAGACCAGCAAGCTTACAAGAGGCACACCGGGCCCTGCGATGAGGCATCAAAAACGCCAAGTGCAAATATAAACAACTCATCGAAGAGCACTTCGACGATAACAACACCAGGAATATGTGAAAGGGGATCAAGACACTCACTGGCTACAACGACACGCACACATCAGCGGAATCCTTGGACAGCACCCTACCGGACTCCCTGAACCTGTTTTTTGCTCACTTCGACCAACACAACAGAGAGGCACACACCTGCCCTGCTCTTCCAGAGAGGGGCGACGACACCATCCAGCTGCAGAAGCACCAGATCAGAGCCACCCTCCGCAGGGTCAACGCAAGGAAAGCAACTGGTCCAGATGGAGTAACAGGAAGGGTACTTAAAACATGCGCAGATCAACTAGCAGGGGTTTTACAACCATCTTCAACCTCTCGTTACTGCAATGTATGGTTCCCACCTGCCTCAAGACAGCCACCATCATTCCAGGGCTGAAGAAGAGCACAGTGAGCTGCCTGAATGACTATCGCCCAGTTGCCCCAACCCCCATCATCAACAAATGTTTCGAGAGACTTGTCTTGTCTCACATTAAGGCTGCCATCCCTGCTGATCTTGATCCACAAGGGAGCGTACTATGCACCTGGATACTGGACTTTCTTAGCAACAGACTTCAGAACGTCAGGATAGGAGACCACATCTCCTCCACTCTTATCCTGAACACCAGAACACCACAGGGATGTGTCCTCAGCCCCCTCCTCTTCTCCCTCTTCACACACTGTTCCTCTATTCACACCAGCAACACCAAAATTCGCAGACGACACCAGATAACAGATAACGAGTCAGCCTACAGGAAGGAGGTCCGGCATCTGCGGAGATGGTGCGACAACAATAACCTGGACCTTAACACATCCAAAACAAAGGAGATGATACTGGACTTCAGGAGATCTAAACAAACTGAGCACTCTGCCCTCTATATTGATGGAGAGGAGGTAGAGAGGGTGGAGTGCTTCAAGTTTCTTGGAGTCCACATCTCTGCCAACTTCACCTGGACCGCAAACATCTCTCACCAGGTGGGGAAAGCACAACAAAGGATGTAAATCCTCAGAAAGTTCCGACAAGCCTTCCTACCACGACCGCTACTGACAAACTTTTACTGCTCCGCCATCGAGAGTGTCCTGACCTACTGTTGTACAGTGTGGTTCAGCAGCTGTACTGCAGAGGACAGGAAGGCCCTGCAGCAGGTGGTGAGGACAGCAGAGCTACACTACACTACCCGTTGACATTTACACTGGCAGACTTCGGAGGAAAGCCAGTGGAATTATCAGGGACCCCACACACCCTTGAACAGACTCAAGAACAGCTTTTACCCACAAGCTGTTAAATGTGCCACCCCACCACCACCACCATCACACACACTGACTGAATAACCATCATTCAGACCATCTTCCTGGACAGTGCGATATTACTCCCTAAGTACAATACTCATGTTTAAGCGCAGTATTCATGTTTAGAGCAGGTCTCCAAAATCATATTACATTTTAGCATCATGTACCTTATGATTAAAAAACTCTACCTCTCCCTGTGTATACCATGCACCTTTGACATATCATGTTCTCTTCTGCTTATGTCTCTATATGTGTGAATATGACGATAAATGTATGTCTGTACATGTGTGTATATGTGAATAGATGTGTGTGTTTGCATATAGAGGATATATGTATATGTGTTTATATGTGTACATACAGGTATGTGTATATGTGTATGTAGGTATATGCACATATATAGTTTAGTGTAGTTAGTAGTTAGTAAAGATCTCTTTATTTTAACTACATTATACAGTTAAGTGCTCTGAGGCATGTATAAAAACACTCAGGGCAGCTGACTTTGAGTTTGGACCAAGATGGCAAGAGGCAGCTTTGAAAGTGGCCACAAAAACTTCTCAACTCTGTAGGAACACAACGTTATAACGACAAATCTACATTTGGGAGTTCAGTGCAATAACAGCTGAAGCTGGGAGTGGTCTAAACAAGAAAAAAGTGATACAGTCACACGAGGCATCCTACTTCTTCACCATAATCTCCACATATCATGAGTACAGGCCAGAATGCACGACCCTTACAGGATCTACAGCTCTGCTTTATTGTGGGGTCTTTTTGGTTCGCCTCAGAAGAAAAAGTCAGTGAAATTCAATGACATGGTTCTGATAGACTGCTTTTATCCTATGATGATAAAAACATTCTGTCCTGATTGAGTGGTCCATTCCCAGATGACAATGTTCTTAATCTTAGCTCAGTGATTTGATGAGAATGAAAATGATGTAATTAACTTAACATGTTACTATTTAAATATACATGTCATTTTGCCTAGAATTTATCATTATTATGTGCCTGCACTTAAGTGCAGCACATATTACTATTCACCGTGAGTTGGTTCTCCTTATTATTATTCTTCCATCACAAATAATGCGGCCCATACGGCAAAGTGAATCCACGCAATGTGCGTCAAAACATGTGTCTTGGTGCCGCGAAGATGGCTATTACTTTTATTGCCGTTTCGAGTTATGAGTTACATCTGCTGCTCGTTAACACACAAAAACAAGTCACGCACACACATTGCATGTTTGTTTGGCTCAAGACAGGCAGATGACCTTAGCTAACAAAGGCTTTGAGTTATCCATATCAAACCTGGTATGCTGATTCAGACTGATGACTCATTACCTTTGCCATTCAGCAGGAAATGGTACCTATTTCATCAATGCTTTGATGTATCCACACCAAATTTGACATACTGACTTATGGCCCACATCTGAACAGTTCTTTCACATAGCGGCCATCCTGGATCAATCCGCTGCCACTAAGCGAGGAGTGGGCCCCTATTTCATCAATGCATTGATGTATCCACACCACATTTGACTTTCTGACTCATGACTCACCTCTGAACTGTGTAAACTGTGAGGAATTTTCTGTGTTCTACAGTTAAGCACACCATTTTCACATATTTTCTGACAGCAGATGCAGCCACATCTCAAAATTTCTTCAGGATTTTTTCTAGTTATTATAATTATTATTATAATTATTGTTATTATTAGCATTACAAATTAATTATACCACTAATAAAAATATATATGAATGAAGGTTTTGTGGAATGCAGGAGTATATCAGCATACCCATGAAGGAAGATTGGGTCCACTTCCATCTCTGATCGATCAGGTTCCGGTGGAATGTTAAAATTAAAGCTGGAGCCACAGTCAAACCCCGGAGGCAACTCATTCACACAAAACGACAAGCCATCTTCTTGCATATTAAAGCCTTCGTCTTCAGGAAGCGGCTGCATAAAAATGCACAACATGATTTCATTAAACCCTGCCTTCTAATTTTGCCTTAACCCTTATAAGTTGTTTAATAATTCGCGATGGATATCCTATTTAGAGTGAGGTTTATAGTAACATATTTATAAAATAGATAGGAAAACACCCTAAAAAACCTTTTCGTGGGATGTGAGTACATTATAGGACATAATTAATTATAAAATGCATTCAAAGGGGGGCACGGTGGTGAAGTGGTTAACATGTCTGTTTCACAGCAATAAGGTCCTGGGTCCGAGTCCCGGGCTTTTCTGTGTGGGGTTTGCGTGTTCTAACCATTTCCTCTGGGTACTCTGGTTTCCTCCTAAAGACATGCACAGTAGGCTAAATGGCTGTTCCAAATTGCCCTTAGGAGAGTGTAAATGGTTTGTGCATGTGCTCGTGTGTGTGTGTGGATGTGGATGTTGTTCCTGGGATGGACGGGCGAGCTGTTAAGGGTGTTCCCTGCCTTCATGCAGTGGTGGTTGAGATGGGCTCCGGCCTTCCCGTGACCCTGGTAGGATTAAGCTCTTCGGTAAATGAATACATGAATGAACTTGTTTCATTTTTAAAGCTTGATGATTTTCTCTGGTTAAAATCCAATTATGGACAAACTGATGATTCAGACTCTGACTTCCAGCAATCATGAATTAGTCGGCAGGAAAAGAGATGGCAGGCCAAATGTTACTCACAGGTGGAATGATTGTGTCTTCTGGAAGAGACGTCCCCATGCCTGGTGTGGTTGCATTCAGTGAATTTGGGTCAGCAGATGTGTCATAAGATGTGGACAAGGAGTCAGTATGATTGGTGTCCTCTGAAGGAGACAGGTTCATTGTCTGAAAGAGAGAAAGATGTAATAAGAGCCTTATAAAAGATTACTTTATAATTGCCAGGGTGTGGGAATGTTGTTCCATACGAGTTGTGAGTGGTGTGAGAGGCTCTGGCTGGTGGAGTTGGACTCTTCCTCAGATGAATCGTCTGAGTCGTGTTGGGGATCGAGAGGCCCGAGGCTGGGTGTGCTGTCTGAGTGCTGACTTTCCTCCAGTAGCTCTGTGAGGTCAGTGCTGTCCAGAGAACGCCGTCGTACTCCCCAGTTAAAGTTATCCATGCTCTCACCCTGCAATACACACGTCCATACATACACCTTTAAGAGGGCACTGAAAGACTCACTGCAGAATGCTGTTTAAACACTCGTTTAACAGGGTTGATGCCCTCTTTTAAAACCTTTTACTGTTTGTTTTATCACATGTGCTAAAGAGCTTAATGCATGCAAGCTTGTAGGTTGTATTTTCTTTCAGGAATTGTACTGATTTATAATTTTTTAAGATCTTTTATTTTAAACCTGTAATGTCTAGGACTGCTTTTACAACTCGGCTACAAGACACAGTCAACATGCACTGCTGACATCCATGAAAATAAATAAAAGAAAAAAAAGTCATATTTTCAATAAGATTATTCAAGTATACTGACAGTCATTAAAAACTTTAAGAGATAGATTTCTGTATATCTGTACTTGTGTGTGTGTGTGTGTGTGTGTCTGTGTTTGTGTGTGTTGTGTGTATATGTGTGTGTGTCCAGGGTGAGAGTGACGACTCCCGAACAGGATCGCTACATCCGGTTGCAGCACTTGTGGAACTGGTTTCGCCGTGCTGTATCACTGCAAATCACTGCCTGCATTGCCACAAATCACCGCCTGTATCACCACAAATCACTGCCTGTATCACTGCAAATCCCTGCCTGTATCACTGCAAATCACCGCCTGTATCAATGCAAATCACTGCCTGTATGAATGCAACTCACCGCCTGTATCACCACAAGTCACCGCCTGTATCAATGCAAATCACCACCTGTATCACCACAAATCACCACCTGTATCAATGCAAATCACCACCTGTATCAATGGAAATCACCAACTGTATCACCACAAATCACCACCTGTATCAATGCAAATCACCGCCTGTATCACCACAAATCACCACCTGTATCACCGCAAATCACCACCTGTATCAATGCAAATCACCGCCTGTATCAATGCAAATCACTGCCTGTATCAACGCAAATCACCACCTGTATCACCACAAACCACCACCTGTATCACCGCAAATCACCGCCTGTATCAATGCAAATCACCGCCTGTATCACCACAAATCACCACCTGTATCACCACAAATCACCACCTGTATCAATGCAAATCACTGCCTGTATCAACGCAAATCACCACCTGTATCAACGCAAATCACCACCTGTATCACCACAAATCACCACCTGTATCACCACAAATCACTACCTGTATAAATGCAAATCATCGCCTGTATTAATGCAAATCACCACCTGTATCACCACTTGTATCAATGCAAATCACCACCTCTATCACCACAAATTACCACCTGTATCAATGCAAATCACCAACTGTATCACCACAAATCACCACCTGTATCAATGCAAATCACAGCCTGTATCACCACAAATCACCATCTGTATCACCACAAATCACCAATTGTATCAATGCAAATCACCGCCTGTATCAATGCAAATCACCACCTGTACCAACGCAAATCACCACCTGTATCACCACAAATCACCACCTGTATCAATGCAAATCATCAACTGTATCACCACAATTCACCGCCTGTATCAACGCAAATCACCACCTGTATCACCACAAATCACCACCTGTATCACCACAAATCACCTCCTGTATCAATGCAAATCACCTCCTGTATCAATGCAAATCACCGCCTGTATCAAGGCAAATCACCACCTGTATCAATGCAAATCACCACTTGTATCATTGGAAATCACCGCCTGTATCAATGCAAATCACCACCTGTATCACCACAAATCACCACCTGTATCACCACAAATTACCGCCTGTATCAACGCAAATCACCGCCTGTATCACCACAAATCACCACTCGTATCACCACAAATCACTGCCTGTATCACCACAAATCATCCACCTGTATCACTGCAAATCACCACCTGTATTAATGCAAATCACCACCTGTATCACCACAAATCACCACCTATATCACCACAAATCACCACCTGTATCAATGCAAATCACCACCTGTATCACCACAAATCACCACCTGTATCACCACAAATCACCACCTGTATCACCTCAAATCACCACCCGTATCAATGCAAACGGAGGCTACACCCGATACTGACTGTTGGGACTTTCATATTGGCGGGTGCCATTTTGTTTTATTGTTTTTGATTGAATTTATTCCCTGACACTTTTGTTTGTTGTTTTTTGAAGCCAACATTCCAAAATTATTATCCATATTAAAAAAATACAGTTTTGGGTACCAGAATAAATATTATGTCGAAACTTATGGTCTCAAAGTTTTTAATGACTGTCAGCGTAGAACCTTGAAAACACACTCACACACACACACACACACACACACACACACACACACACACACACACACACACACACACAGTGCTTCTATGCACCTGTAGAAGTCAGGCCACTGTCACTTTATAGGTTAATCACTGACAGACACATGCTTACCTGCAGTTCCTGGACAGCACAGGAGAAAAAGAAAGACAATGTTATCCACACAGCAAGAAAGACCAGTGATAAAGCAAACCATGTTGGAGAAGATGTGAAATGAAGACTGTTAATATACCACCAGACAAAGAAAAAGAAAAGAAGGAAAAACACATATATGGCATTGTACTATAAACTTCTGTAAAATATGGTAAAGCTCATGTTCACGCTTCTGTTTGTGATAAACTAATATTAACAATTACTAAACATTTTGTGATCTATGGATACACTAGGATACATCTTAGAGCTCTATCTGTAATTACCTCTCCATCTTCCAACTCCACATCAAGGAAGTCAAAGTCCCTAAAGACCCGAAACTGCTGCTCAGAGGCAGTGTCATCGAGAGTGTCCTCTCGTGTGCCGTCCTCCGAGGACACCTGGCTGGGCTGGCGTTCCATCAGTTCCAGATCACCACAGGAGGAGAAGATCACCTGGAAGAGTAAAGCATTCAATATGGTTTAAATCCTATTATTTTCATGGGGACAAAACAAATCAAATAAAAGTCAGGTTAAAATCATTCTACAGCTCAGATTCACAGCAGCGTAGGAAAAATGCTCAAGTGAACACTTACAGATGGGTTCTTGCTGAGGCCGACCTCCTGGCCACACAGAGTTAGAACATTCACCAGCTTCTCACGTGTTCTCTTCTGAAAACACAGAGGGGAAGAACAGCAACACCCAGCCATCAACCTGATTTTTCATGGGTTGTACAACCGTATGTCTGTACATGTACCACCACAGGCTGTCAAGAGTTTACTCTCACACTCACACCTAGGGGCAATTTGGAATAGTCATTCTTGATGTGAGGCGGATGTGCTAATCACTACACCACTGTGCCATTACAGTGTAATCAGTTTCAGATATTTTATCTCCTAATTTGTCATAAATACAATAATAAATAGGCCATATACTAATGACAGCAATGCTAAAGACAGTGCACAGAAGACATGGAAGAGATATGACACTAATATGTCTCACCTGTGAGGACTGTGGCTTCTTCCAGCTGACAGGCACCAGGACAGGATTGGAGCTTGAGCCTGATGAGGTAGATGAGGTGCTACGGGTCACTGCAATGGCACGGGCTTTCCCATCTCTACCTCCCCGACCCTGCAGTTCATCATACCGGCGTCCAATCACAGGTGTCTAGGTAAACATAGGAATGCACACGTATAATTACACTGCTGTTGAGGTTTTAAAACTGTAGGGATAACTATACTGGAGTACATTTCCTGGTAATAATGAATCAGTGTAAAAGTGAATGAAGAATGTACAAGCTTGTTTTGTTTTTAACAGAACAAAAGCAATAATACAGTTCTCTTTAATTAACAATATAATTCCATTAGGGCCACCCAGGGTTCTGGGTTTGCGTGTTCTTCCTCTGCTTTTCTCCAGGTACTCTGGTTTCATCCCACAGTCCAAGAAATGTACATTATTGTCTCATGTCACAGGGTGCCCTCATGTCTGTGAACCAGAAGGAAGACAACATGAGGGCACCCTGTGACCCGAGACACTGAGCCACTCCAGATTCACATCTATGGGCAGTTTACAGTATCCAGTTGACCTAATGTACATTTCTTGGACTGTGGGATGAAACCAGAGTACCTGGAGAAAAGCAGAGGAAGAACATGTTTTGCCGGAGACCCTGCTTTCACCTACCACTAATAAACTCTCTTGTTTAACCATTATACTGTTATAAGCATACCTAACTCTCTCTCTCTCTCTTTTGTTGAGGTACACATGCTACTTCTCATCCAGATCACTGGTGCTCTCTGAATCCTCTGATCCGTTCTGATGTATTTACATTTAAATTTACGGCATTTATCCAGAGCGACTTACATTTATCATTTTCATACAACTGAGCAGTTGAGGGTTAAGGGCCAGTGACAGCTTGGTTGAACTAAGCCTAGAACCCCTGACCTTCGGATCAGTAACCCAGAGCCCTAACCACCGAGTCACCACTGATGTGCTACTACTGGTTGGAGTTCTCATCTTAAAAGCCCCTTGCTCCTGCTGCTGATGATCCATAAGGACCTATATATACACTCAGAAACTGTGAAGATGACTTTTCAAAGAAAAATAATGATACACTCTTTTACTGAAATGATTTAGGACGACAATTCCCATTAAAGTTATAAGATAACCAACTAGACTTTATGTCACACTATAGAGAAGTTTTTGCTACATGGTTTAGATCGGCAAAAGATTGACGACCTGTTCAGGAACTTCCCCGCCTCTCAGCTGGGATTGGATCCAGCTTCCCCTGTGACCCTGATGGATAAGTGGTATAGATAATGAATGGATGGATAATTGCATCAGTAGACTAAACTGTATTACACAAAATAAGGGAGTCATTTACTGTTTATATGTGAATAAAATGTTCCCTAATGACTGTCGAAGGTAGATTTCCATTAACCTGTTTAATGCACTACTTGAAATTGCACACAATAAAAAATAATTAAGGAAAATAAAAAGAAAACAACTCATAAGCAACAATATTGCAAGAAATTTATATATTCATATCAGGTGGGTTTTCAGACAATTCGATACATCAATATTTTTCAAAACTGAAACTGAATCACACACACAGAGTGCCCTCTATAGGCAGAGAAGGAGTCCGGCAGAACCAGCAGGTAATGTGTTGAGTGAATGAATTTCACCTGTGTGTTGTCACCCTATTTAGGTGAGTTCTTTTTGTATGCTTACAGACAGAAAGAGGCCAATGACTAGTGAGAAAGTGAGAGCTGTGAGCAGTCGTGTGTCTGTGTGTACAGTGTATGTTTTAGTGCATTAAAAAGCCTCAAAGAAAGAAATAAAAGGCATCTGAAAAGTGCTTGGTTTAATTCAAGTGAATAAACAGTGGACCATCTGCCCGTCTCCCCTACCCTAAATGTTTTCCTAAAAGGTTTTGTTACAGACAACATGAAGAGTCATGGTATGTGGACACTTTTTTTAATTTTATTTTTTAGGTGGAATGACTATTGTGAGAGGAGAAAACCCAGATTTAATTGTATAACACCACTCAGTGGAGACACCAACCAGCCACAATTTTTTTTCTTTTTTTTTTTTTTTACTTTTAAAAAATGCTTTTATTTTGCACAAAATTGCAGTGGAAACACACCCAGTGGCCTCAGTTTTAGACTTTGTGTAGATAAGCACTATAACTCTGTGGAAAAACAGTGTAATTACCGAGGCTTTTATCAATCTGCACTTGTTCCATCTGGACCGGATATTACTGCTGTCATTAGGCCATATAAGACCATGAGACTGCTCTGGGAAATAGAGTGCTTCCTGTATTTAGTGTGTTACACAAATTATCTAAATGCACACTACATTACATTCCCCCAATGCCCTAAAAGTCTAGGATTTACATTAATAACACAGTGATGCACTGTTCTTAGTGCAGATCCAAATCATTGTGTGATAGTTTCACAGTCCACACTGTAACACCACAAAGATAATAACTCTTCATGACTTGTTTTGCTCTGTCTTTAAACTGTGGAAGGAAACCGGAATTCCCGAAGAAAAGCCACACACGCACAATTACAACATGCAAACTCCATACCGAAACACCATCACTGAGCTGGGGACTCGAACCCAGGACCTTCTTGATGTGAAGCAAATGTGCTAACCACTACAATACCGTGCTGCTCCTGTTTATAATAATATCATCCTGTTTATTCAGTTTTTCATTGGAGACACTCTTGTCCTCACCAGAATAATAACAGAATATGAATGAAAACACCAAGTGTTCCTCCTGAGTGAAAAAACTTAATGTGTTCCTTTATTAAAAATTAAAACTCAGCTCTTAAGAACTTTGAGGTAACTGTTAACATCTTCAGCAGGACAGTCACCAACTTTTGATTTGCGGATGATGCTGTTCTATTAGCAAGAAGAGTGCAGGAGCTGCAGGATTTACTGACGAGTATAAAGAACACCAGTGCAGCGGCACGGCTAATTCTACATCCAGGAAAGACAATTATGATGGCAGTGAGCAAGATTGGATCTGCAGACTGATGTAGTTGCCATCAAAAAGTGACAAACGTTTGCTATCTGGGGAGTTCGTCACCAATAATGACAGCAAGGAGGTTAGACGCAGGATCGGAATGGCGAAGTCGGCACTGACATTGCTTGTGAATATTTGGAAAGATCATTCTATCCAAAAAAAAATAAAAATTCTGATTGCTTAGATCTCTTGGATTTTTTCATTGCCACATATGGTAGTGAATGCTGAGAAATGAAGGTTGACAACACTAAAAGAGTCAAAAATGTTGAAATGTGGTGCTACAGGAGACTGCTGAGAATCAGCTAGACCAATCAAAAGACTAACGAATATGTTTTCCAAGAAGTAGGAGACAAGTGGCGGCTAATGAGCAATATAAATCGTCGGAAGCGGAGTTATTTTGGTCACATCACGAGAAGTAACGGTCTGGAGAAGCATCTACTCACTGGTATGATACAAGATGGCAACATTTCGGCAGGAAAACAGAAAACACGTTGGTCCGACAATATAAAGGCCTTAACTGGAATGTCACTGGTTCAGGCAGTGAGAAGTGCTCAATACTGGGCAGCATGGAAGAGCTTTATCAGACTTCGAGCCACAGCGGATCAGAATTGATCTTACTTATGTTTAAATAAGAAGATGTGGATGCCCCTGGCAATGTGGTTCTAGGTACTTAATATTATCTTCACACCATCACTCAGTAACTACAGTTCTTATTTTATAACTTGTGCGAATATTGATTCCTGACTGGTTGGGTTTATGATCAATTACATGCACATCAATCAACAGTTCACAGCCACACTCTGAATACAGAGAGGTAAAACAGTTGTACTCTTACCTCAGAGATATCAAAGTGAAATTCCAGTGTTTTGCCAGGCAAGGCTTTGGATGAGCCATCCCACATCATGCGGCTCACCTCCAGGTTGGCCAAATCCCCGTGAGCATAGGACGGCAGGGACAAACTGGCTGAGCGAGACACCACTAGCTTCAACACATTCAGGGCCTCCTTCCAGTGAATAGTCTGAAACACACCCACATTACATATATTCCTTATGTAAGTTAAACTTCTGGAATGTTCCTGGAACTGGATTTAAAATGGTTTTAAATGGGATTTTTAACATTTTTAATACATCTAACATTTGGAGTTGCACAATATTTTTATTGAGACATAATAGTGAAATAAACAAAACAAAACAAAAAAACAGACCTTTGGTGGTTGCAAATGTATTTTCTATAGTGGATTGTAAGAAATATAGTACATTAATTATTGCATTCTAAAAACATTGGATAAAAAAATCTTGGTTGATTAGACCTGGTTAGCTGGAGGCCGGTTCCCACAGCAGTCCAATAAATTTACATTTGGTGGAAAAAAGATCTAAAATAAAAAATAGGTTTTTATCATAAAATACTTTCATTCCAAATGTTGTTACTTTTTAAGGAATCAGTCTTAAATGAACAACAGCTTCCCTTTTTTTTTTTCTTAATAGTGATGTTTCAGATCACAGGATAGTGGCTAATATCCTAGGATAGATTAGCCAATCAGGGCATGCAATTGCTAATACTAGAGCTCAAATACGCACATATACAGACACGTGGGTTATTTAGACTCGATTTGTTTTTACTGTTTATATAAAATAGGTTATTTTGTGTGAACTCATAATACAATCCCAGTTAAACATCCATTTTAATTCCATTCTGAAACACTAAGTGTACATAGGTGAAGGCACTGTACATGGTAGATAGTAATTTTACATCAGGAAATGCATTTTTAAACATGGTCAGGCTGTTATTTTATTGTAATTCTGCAAATTTAAAACTCTATGCCACACGTAATACATCTTACACTCTCAAGGTGCAGATTTCATGTAGAAGAAATACGTATGTTAAAAATATATTGTTTGACTCACTCTGAGGATGTAACTTACATGTACAAACTTCTCGATGGTTTTGAGCACCTCCACATTGAACGCTTTGACTTGAATAGCTGCCAGGTCCATGTGACTCAGCAGGCTGTAGATGATCTGTAGCAGGGGCTGTTGTATGCTGGGTAAACCTTTATCCAATAACTATGAGAGAGAGAGAGAGAGAGAGAGAGAGAGAGAGAGAGAGAGAGAGAGAGAGAGAGAGAGAGAGAGAGAGAGAGAGAGAAGAGCATCACCATTATATGAAAGAGTGACCTATTCCACAATCAGCTCTGTCTGACCACTGTGATATCATATACTGTACATAAGTCTTTGCTGAACACTTTATTAGGAACATCTGTACAGATACAGTGAAAAAAGAAACACACTCTTTCCAAATATTCTGTTGCTTTGCAGCCTAAAACTTTTAGAACAACGAACCTAATTACACACTTAAAACACCATCACATGTATGAATACGCTGAAGCAGTATAAATACGCTCCAGCTGAATACGCTCCGTTTTGATGAAGATAAATGTAATAACAAGTTTTGGAGAGATGAATAATTCAATTCAATTCAATTCAGTTTTATTTGTATAGCGCTTTTTACAATTGACATTGTCACAAAGCAGCTTTAC
>JBCNYH010000016.1:8779988-8808833 GCA_039654325.1 Tandanus tandanus | reverse complement strand
TTCTTTTACATGCCTCTCACCATAGACAGTGAGAGACATGGCCGGCATTTGATAACCCAGTTAGCTGCACTGGGAGAGCTTTATATTATTTTTAATTTATTCATTCATTTACCGAACTACTAGGTTTACAAGGAGGCTGGAGCCTATCTCAGCCTACTTTGGGCGAAGGTGGGTTACACCCTGAAGAGCTCACCTGTCTATCGTAGGGCAACACACACACAGCCAGGTTTTATTTTTAGATGAGCAAATGCAATGCTTATCAAGGATCTGTAGGAACCCAGACAGACAAACCCTGGGACTACTAATGTGATCCGCAACCCAATAAGTCAGTATGCTGTAGCATTACAGCTTCCTTTCACTGTATGTAAGGGGCTGAAATATTTTCTGGTATGACAATACCCTTGTGCAAGAAGTGAGGTCACTGAGGACAGTTTTCTGAGGTTGGTGTGGAAAAACTTAATGGCCTGCATTAGAGCTCTGATTTGAACCCCACTGAACATCTTTAAAATGAATCGAAATGCCAACTTGATATCAGCTGTTCTTGCCCAACGTCAGTGTTTGGACTCACTATGTGCTTGTGGCAGAAGGAGCAAATCCCTACAGCTACTCTGGTAACTCTACTGAAAAGTCTTTCCAGAACAGTGAATGTTATTATAACTTCTAAAGGGGTTTATGTCTGGAATGCAATTTTCAATAATCACATATGGTGCGAATGGTGAGGTATCCAAAAATAGTCATCAGATAAGGCAAAGCCCCTCACCCACTCTTTAGAAATTGCCCAGCCAAGGTCAAGGTGATTTTAACAAGGTCAAAGGTCAAACAGAGAAACTGACAAACCCATATACATCTTCACACAATGGGAAACCTTGATGAAATTTTTTTTTTAATGTTTTGTCCAGCAGTTCTTGAGAAATAGCCCAGACAAAATGTAAATGTGGACTCAGACACGGCCATGACAATACCCCAACATCCTCATGGCCAAGGGGTAAAAACGTTTGGACATAAAGTGTATCTTGACTTGAAAAGAAGGACTCTAGTTACCAGAACAGTAAGTGTGAATATGAATAGGTGCTTTATTTTGTCATGTGAAATACCTGGTTGTGAGGAACTCTATAAGTTTGCTGGTCTTTTCCTCAGACTCAGTTGGAGATTCCTCCAAGTCCTCAAGTTCAGCTGTGATCTGAGGGAGGTTCCCCATGCTGCCCCCCAGACTCACACTGGAGGAGGTGGAGGAGGAGCTCAGTCCAGAATCTGCAACAGGAGATGGCTGCCACTGCCGAAGGAAGTCCAGACCACCTGTTAGGAACAAAGAATATACGGTTGCATAATTAAACATGTATCAGTGTAGTGTTCTCAATCATATTCAAGGCTTTGCCTTTTGTCCCTATAATTTATTAATACTCCTATTTAAGACCAGGCTATTTATTTGATACAGGTAGAGACATGGGAGGGGGTGTTGGTTATATCTGATATTTATAATGAAGTCATAACTCATTTTGGAACGGAATGAAACATGATACCTGTCACTGGCGTGTAAGCTGATCTGGTTTTGTGACTAAAGAAGCTCCAGCTTTCTCTAAAACATGCCTCAGTGTTTCACAGGGTAAATGATTATTTGTGTTAAGATATACATAAACGTAAAGTCGAGTCAATAAGTATTTTGTCATTTTGCGTCTGTACATTACCACAGTGGGTTTGAAATGATGTAATCGACCAATAGTCTTTCAGCTTTAAAGTGAAATAAAAGGAAAACCTTCCAAAATCTCCTATTACACATGAACATATGTATATTTTCATTATCAGGTGGTTTTAACTTAAATTCTCAAAGTTGCAATCTGATAAAGCCCGCTTGATAGTTTGCATTAGTTAGTTTGAAAAGTCTGATGTAAGAGCATAAAATTACAAGAATAGGACGTGAATCCTCAAGTTCATATAGGGCAAGTTAATGGCAGTAATAACAGTATACAGATATTAAACTGAAAATGAGATATGAACTAGGGGACTTCTTAAAAAACACAACTAGGTAGAAATACAATTCATATGATTCCATTTACACACATTAAAACAAGTATGTTTTAAAAAAATACCGTGCCATGTATTCATATGCAAATTATTTCTGTATTACAGGGAGAAACATGGGGTGATCATGTGACTTTTCTCTACTTTTCGCATTATAATGTTGCCCCCTTTGTGTGGAGTTACTGCTGGGTTTTTATGCTCCAAAAGGAAAAAAAGGTTCATGAAACTTGCAAGATTTTATAGAAACATACATAAACTATTCATGCAAGCTTTTATTAAACTTGGGATCAATTTCCTTTTAGGTTGCTAATTGTTTCAGTAGTTATACATAAAAAAAAAAGACTAAACTCCATTGGCAGCCATACAAATCCAAGCCATAACAAAGCCTCCACCAAGTTTGACACATGATGTGGTATGTTTTGAGCCCTACATTTCATTTTCCTGCCATGCTGTTATAAGGTAATCTTGGTGTTATCCATTCAAATAATAATCTTAAGGTACACATTGTATACACATTCCTAAAAGTGTAATCCGTGGTCTTCCATACCTCACCGGTGTATTCCCTCATTTTAGGAATATAGTAAATTTTTGATTTTTTAACTTTCTGCTATCCCGCTGATAAATCTGAATTTTTTTTCACCTTATGACTGCCTCCTTCTCCTGCATGGAAACCCCATCGGACTGCTTTGTAGGGTTCCTCTGAAAGGCCTCTAAATGCAAATTCAATACTTCAAATCCAGACCTTTTTTCAGCTTTAGGTGACATAAAATAAAAGGAAACAGGCCACACCTGGCAATGAAACTACTTTAAAGTTAATTGTCCAATTGCTTTTGAGCCTGTGAAAATTGAGGGACTATGTAATAAATCTGGGCAGCCTGGTGGCATAGTGGTTACCAGGTCCGCCTCATAGCAAGAAGGTCCTGGGTTTGAGTCCCGGGAACGATAAGGGCACTTCAGTGTGAAGTTTACATGTTCTCCCTGTGCTTGTGTGGGTTTCCCTAGTAGGATTAAGCAATTCGGCAAATGACTGAATGTGTATGTAAAAAAAGAGGTTGAGTTCCTAAATTGCTAACACAGTATTTTTAATGTCAATGAATTAAAGATGAAAATGTGCACTTTGTTTTAAATCCACTGTGGTATACAGAGGCAAAATTAGAAAACATGTCTGTGTCCAGATACTTATGGACCCGGCTGTATTTCTTTAACATGTAGATGAATTTGTGTTTAGGTTCTCCACCTGTATGCAGGTATTCAGGCTGAAAGCTGGATTTAATGGTGAGAGTTTTGTTGTCACTCATCTCCCTGGTGACCAGCAGCACCGAAGCAATGACCTGGAAGTTGTTGTTGCAGGAGAGAGCAATGAGCAGGTGCAGGAGCAGTCGCTTGCTGTGCTCAAAAACCTCAGGACGGTAGTGATCCAAGCCTAAAAGAACAGCATAATAACCAGTAAGATCATTAAAGTAAAGGTAAATTTACTTCAACTCCCTCATGTAAATGTATGAACTTCACTGTCCTGGTCTAAATGAATTGCTGAATGATTATAATTTATTACAAGAAAGGAATGCTTGAACATCTTGACAACAAGGCATTTATTAAATCAAGACATTCAGAAGATTGTAAAAAATAATAATAATAAAAAATACTGTTAAAAAACACTAACAGCAAATACCTAAACTACTGATATAAAATATTCACAGATGGAAAGAGCCTTATATATCAAGAAAGGCCAATTTGTTGTTAGTTTTTTAAAAATAGTTATTGTATACAGTGGATTAGTACATACTACACATTAGCAGCACCAGAGTTAAAGAGACACCGTGAGGAGAGTTAAAGATACGCCTGCTTGTGTGCGCGCTCAAGTATAACTGCGTCGTTGTAATTTAAAAAAAACAAAACGAATAAACCATTAAAATCTTGTTTTGCTCTGCTTTTTTCACTTCTGTTCCCATGTAGTATAAACAGTTATGCTCCTCAGGCTGAGTGAATTTCACTATATTGTATAGTCCACTCGACATTCCGTTACGGGGAATATTTAACAACATTAGCCTCACCTTCGATGTATAATTGTAAATTTTAAATGGTGTATTAAAGTACCTGCAGTAGCGTATGTGGGGAAAGTACTTCTCTATACCAGAAACTGTAGTAACACGAATATTTCAATGCTCATTCAAGTGCTTGTCTTGTGATATGTTCTGTAGGACCTGACCAAAAAAACTCTCTCATTGGAAAAATTCCATTGGATTTCAAAGGTAATATTGTTATTTGAGAGTCCATGTGTGGTTTCCTATTGGTGTTAAACAGTAATGGCATGTCCTTCAGTAGGGTTAGGCAGTATAAAGATGTATACTGTCTTCATCAAATAATTTGTCCACCAGCAGTGATTTTGCATTACTGTTCATACCACGAAGGCAAAAAAAATTTTTTTTTAATTATCCCTAAATCATCATGGTTACATCGCTTCGACACATGGGGGAGGCAGCACCACAGCGGAATGTTTGGCAGCAAAACAGCTTTACTATCCATTGTACATACATGTAACTTGAAGACAGCAAGAGGTATAGAGGACATTTTTTAAAAATTGCTTCGGGCTGTTGCTCAACATTCCTACATTTTCCTGAAGTATTAGGTGCAGAGGTAATACACATAACCTTAGCAGAAAGGTGGAAGTTAACTTATTAAATGTCAAATGTGAAGATGGCATGCGAGAGTGTATAAGCAGTAGAAAGAGCTGAGCGTGCGCTGATCCCATTCTGTGCGTGCACGAAGCAAAAACGTGCCTGTACAGAATATTAAAATTACGCAAAGTAAAATAATTGCTCTTGCGAGTGAGGCTTTACCCGTGAAGCACAAAACCACTAGCGAAAGACGCAGCAAACGCCATTAACAGTCTTTTGGCAGAGGGGATCCATATGACAAGAAATCTCAACAATGAATAGGAATTACACACGCCATGATGACACACATATTTAAGGACATGGTTCTGATTCCTACTGTTAAAAAGCTGGGGTTCAGAGAGTTGGTTAGCACCCTGAAGCCCAGCTATGTTATGCCTAGCCTCAAATACTGCACTGGTGTTGCGTTGCCATGCTTATCTGGAGAATGCCAGGTCAGAATTTATTTATTCCAAAAAAAAGAAGAAAATAATCAAACATGATGAAAGCACAGTTAGTTCATTGAATTAATGGGGGAAAAAATACCATATTGTGATATATATACCATTACCATGATATAAAAGTACTTACTGTGATAGATGATTTTGAGCATACCGCCAACCCCAATCTATTGGCACTCGTATCAAAGTTAGAAGCACTCAATATTCTGAGACCTTTATTTTCATTTTTCCTCTCTGTCTATTACCATGTAATTTCATTTCTCAGACATAAGAAATTTCTGACCTTGTTCTGACCTTTACCTTTGGCCTTGACATTCTAAAATAAAATCAGCTCTGGGACGGAGCCCACCAAAATCTATTGAAAATCCTTGTAATCATTGTGAGTGAAGACGAGAGGTCTTTACACATTTTTATCTGTAATAAACATGCCTGCATAGTTTAGACTGCTGATAACATATCAGTGTAGGAGTTCCGTACAAATCTGTCAACAAAAACGCAATGGAGACAGCAGGTGATGACGACACGAATAGTCTGAGAGAGATAAGATACGAGTTATGGCATTTCTCTCCACTCCCTCTTGTTCCCTCCTTTTTCATCACAGAGATGTTTCACATTTTTGGCATGGCTGCATTTTGTTATTCAGTTTTTCCTGTATGCTGCAATTACAGCTGGGAATGTAGTCACTGATGTGAACAAATGCAGCAGAAAGGCCTTTTTTAACACACACACACACACACACACACACACACACACACACACACACACACACACACACACCAATGAAGGCTCATACATATTTAGTGTATGCACACACATACATGCCTAAAATGTCATTCATTGCAGTCACTTCAAGCCTTGGCGTCCAGGTGTGTCATGTATTGAGTCAGAAATGAAAGAAAGAAAATAAAAATAGAAAGAAAGACAGGCCGCAGATGTAAGAGTGAATTGACATTACCGAGGAAGAGGGCATGCAGCAGGAGAGGTAGATGCAGAGCCCAGTCCTCTCGTACACTGTGGTCCACCACCATCTCTGTCATGAAGATCACCGCTATATTACACCTACCAACATACATAGACAATCTCATGAGTCCATGCGAGTCCACTCTCAGTGAGATCATAGCTGCTATTTTTGTGATTTTGAAACAGAGTCATTAATTAATGAACACTGAATTAAATAAAATCTAATAAAATAGATGCAATATAAAATATATGAAAGCAAATGAGGCGACACAGTGGCATGGTGGTTAGCACATCCGCCTCAAAGCAAGAGGGTCCGAGGTTCGAGTCTCGGGCTCAGCAAAAGCATCTCTGTGTGGATTTTGGAAATTTGCCCCACACTTGCGTGGATTTCCTCCAGGTACTCTGGTTTCCTCCCACAGTCCAAAGAGATGCACATTAGGCCAAACGGCTGTTCCAAATTACCCCTAGATGTGAGTGTGAATGGTTGTGTTTTATTCTTTTGTTAGTGTTCATAAATATCTCTCAAGGATCTGCCAAATATTAAAGCCACCTTACCAAGTTCAAAGCTGCTAGATATTCCTATACTGGTTGGAACATGTGTTCCTGAGCCCCCTTTATTCTTCCTTATTCTTTTATTCCCTTGAATAAAATTTTGGGGGTAGAATTTGATTCTTTAAAGAAACTTGCCAAATGCCTCATAATTATATTTATTCTACATATTTCTATAAGATGGAGGTGTTAACCCCAAAAAGCTGATCGAACACACTCACCCACCAGTGAATATTTTTTACCACTGTTCTGAGTAAACACTGCCCGCCATGAGCCTATTGTAAAATCTCATATCTGTCGTGGCAGGATAAAAACAGCATTCAACAACATTAAAAAATGTCAGGAATTTTGAATTGAGCAAACCCTGCATTATTACTGTATTTTTGCATGCTGTACAAATGTGTGTGAGGGTCAGTGTGTGTTTATGTAATATTTAAAATTCAGCTGAAATAATAAATTCGGTATCATAAAATTAATTAAATGGTAACTGACGCTGCTAGTTATTTGTAAGCAGAAATTACGAGACTCGGGTAATCGCAGAGTTTAGCTGTTTTACCTGTGCAGGGGCCCTCTTGGTGTGATGGTTTCTGGCAGGTAGTCCACTAACGGAGCCCAGCAACCTCCATTAATTGGCATTGGCAAAGGCTGAGGCCGGTTACTTTCCAACACACTGAGTAGCCAGCCAGCATAAGGGGGGAGAGGATCATCTGCATAGATCATCACATCACAGCAGGTATTTAATACAGTTACATTCTATTTAAAAATAAAACACGATTTTAATATATACTACGCAGTAATGGTGCAGTCTGATTGATTTGCTATCTGGGCTTTTTTTTAACAATTATTCACTGAAGGTGAGATGGATGCCACTGAATATTGATGGTGAAGTGGCTGATTGGATCGCCTTACGTTACAGCATTCCCTCATGCCTGTCTTCTTTCTGGTTCTCAGAATGAATATGCTGTCATAGTCAGTCATGTTGGAGTCCCTGCTTACACTCAGCACTAATAAACTTTGTTCCCAGCTTTTACATTACAATGACCATACCGACCATACCCCCCCTCCCGTCTTGTGATCGGTCCTGAAGTACTACTGGTTGGAGTTCTGATCTTAGAAGCCCCTCGCTCCTGCTGATGATGATCCATATGGACCTAAATATCCACTCAGAAACTGTGAAGATGACCTTTCACTGTTGGTGATATGAACTTTTTTAGTGAAATGATTTAGGACTACAATTCCCATTACAGTTATAAGATAACCAACTAGACTTCATGTTAAACTATAATAAAGTTTCTGCTGTATGGTTTGTATCTTTATCTGGTTTCACCCAAATGAGGATGGGTTTCTCTCAAGGTTTTTTCTTCGTATCGTTTGGTTCCCTGTTGAATTTGTAAGTTGTGCCCACTTACAAAAAATTATGATCTATAACTTTTATGGTCAATTTATTTTACCAGAGAGAGAGAGAGACTCATCAAACAAAATAAATCCAGAAAAAAAAAATCACACAATATGAAAGCTATAAAGTAATTAGTATTTGATTTAGTGAAATAAGTATTTGATCCCCTACCCACCAGTAAGAATTCATATGACAAACACACCCAGTATACATACATATGGATATGAATGGTGTATGGCTGATGGTGTAATGTTTAAAGAATGTTTTTATTCCTTAAAGGAGATCAAATTGATAATTCCGTAGATTCTTCATTAAGTAATAAACTATTATGAATATTTATGCAGCACTAGGATTTGAGTTTCTGGTTTTGTATTCTCCTAGTACTGCTTGCCTGCTAGTTTATGACTACAGCCTATAACAATCCCCAAGCTAACCTGCACCTGCATACAATTGTCTTTGGCTCCCCACTGTTACATGAGCAAAGAACATTCATCACACACTCATAATAATGTGCTTATTGCTTGGAGCATATCAGCTGTACAATTCTGTTCAGAGTAAACAGACAGTAGCAGCTTCAATTAGTCAAATCTCAAAACTGACTGGACAAAGATGAAAGGTCAGAGGTCAATGATAAAGATTTACTGACTTTTCTCCTCATCATAGGAGCCTCCAGAGCTGTTACTGTAACGTGACTCTAGCCGGCTGTGTGCCCGTGCAGCTTTACATAACCTACAGATACACACAGAAACAAACACATGCAAACATCAGTACTAAGGAAACATCAACAAAACACACATTCCTTCACTCGTTCATTCATTCATTCGCTCATTCATTCATCCATTCGCTCATTCATTCATCCATTCGCTCATTTATTCATTGGTTCATTCATTTGTTCATTCATTACTCATTTGGTAATTCATTTGTTTTTTTGTTATAAGAATACCTAACAACCCCCCCACCTCTCTCTCTGTGTTTTGCTGAGGTACACATGCTCCTCTCAAGGTTTCTTCCTTGTGTCAACTGAGGGAGTTTTTCCTTGCCACTATTGCCGCGGGCTTGCTCATTAGGGATGTGTAGGGGGTTGTAGAATTTTTTTTTAAATTCCTCCTTAAATTAATTTTACTATGTAAAGCTGCTTTGTGACAATGTCAATTGTAAAAAGTGCTATACAAATAAAAATTGATTGTATTGAATTGAATTTGTGCATTCATTCATTTGTTCATTCATTTATTCGTGATTAATGCTACTATGGACGTTGGGAGGCTGGAGCCTATCTCAGCTATCTCTGGGTGGGGGCGGGATGTACCTTGAACATCACAGTGCCAACACACACACAACCATTCACACACACAAAACCATTCACACACACACATCCATTCACATACACAACTAGGGGCAATTTGAAATGGTCAATTAGCCTAATGTGCATGTCTCTGGACTGTGGGAGGAAACTGGAGTATCCGGAGGAACCCCACACAAACATAGGGAAGAGATGAAAATCCTAAACGTCCTTGCCCCTAGCTCGAACCCAGGAAGTTCTTGCTGAAAGGTGGATGTGCAAACCACTACACCACTGTTCCGCACCACAAGGTACACAAACACTAAAAATGAATTTTTAGGAAAAGAACTGCTTTGAAACTGTACAGTGTAAAGCTAGTGTTTAATGCAAGAAGCACAGTCTCTTATTTATGATTAAATTTACCTCTCCTCTCGAACAATCTTTGCCTCATCCGTGTCTTGGATGCTTTCCTGCCCAGCTACAACAGTGTTGCTGCTGGATGTTGTTCCTTCATCAAACATACGACAAAGCAAACATCAAAAATAAAAAAAACTGTCCATAACGTACAGTGGTGTGCAGTGAAGATTATACACCACCACTTTTGTATAAAAGGGCTCCTAATAAAAAGAAGTAAAAAATTACCTCTGTATAATTTTTTGGTGAAAATGTATTGAACAATGCTATGAAGTTCATTTATGCTATGCAAAAGAAAAAAAAAATTTGTGACACCTTTAAATTTTTCTGAAAAATTGATGGTGTATAATCTTCACTGCGCTCTACTGTACCTTAAAGGAAGAGCAATCATATTTTTTGTCCATGGTTACCTGAGGCCACAGTGGAGATCTTACTGCTGGCTGCAAATCGGTAAAACGGAGGATTATCACAGTGCAGCACCACAGGGTTCACAGGGTCAGTCTGCTGAAGCTCAAAAAGCAGCTCCTCCATGGTCTGAATTGTGTTGTTACGACACAGATAGATCACGACTTTCTTAATCTAGAGACAAAAAACAGGTTTATGAAATCTGAATGTTGGACACTGTGATCTTTGTGTCTGCTATAACAAAATGTATCACAATATGTATCCAAGGAAAATAAAACATTCTGGTGTTCTGGTGAGCGCCCCGGTAACATAGTGGTTAGCAGGTCTGCAGCAAGAAGGACCCTAAGGATTAAGTGTTTTGGCAAATTAATGAGAGAGTAAGTAAGTGAGTGAGTGAGTGAGAGTGAGTGAGAGAGGAAGTGAGTGAGAGAGTTAAGTGAGGGAGTGAGAGAGGGAGTGAGTGAGTGAGGGAGAGAGTGAGTGAGGGAGTGAGAGAGAAAGTGAGTGAGTGAGAGTGAGTGAGAGAGTGAGGGAGTGAGTGAGAGAGAGAGTGAGTGAGGGAGTGAGTGACTGACTGAGTGAATTAGTGAGTCAGTAAGAGAGTAAAGGAGAGGGTGAATGACTGAGTGAATGAGGGAGTCATCAAGTGAGTAAGGGAGTGAGAGAGTAAGTGAGAGAGTGAGTGAGAGTGTAAGTGAGTGAGTGAGTAAGGGAGTGAGAGAAGGAGTGAGAGAGAGTGAGTCTGTGAGAGAGTGAGTGAGTGATTGAGTGAGTGAGTGAGTGAGTGAGTGAGAAAGTGAGAGAGGGAGTGAGAGAGAGGGAGTGAGTGAGTGAGAGGCAGTGAGAGTGAGAGAGAGTGAGTGAGTGAGTGAGAGAGAGTGAGTGAGGGAGTTAGTGAGGGAGAGAGTGAGGGAGTTAGTGAGAGATGGAGTAAGAGAGTGAGTGAGTGAGGGAGTATGAGAGGGAGTGAGAGAGAGTGAGTGAAAGAGTGAGTAAGTGAGAGAGTAAGTGAGGGAGTGAGTGAAGGAGTGAGTGAGGGAGTGAGAGAGAAAATGAGTGACTGACTGAGTGAATGATCAAGTGAGTGACAGAGTGAGTGAGTGAGTAAGTGAGAGAGTGAGTGAGGGAGTGAGAGAGTAAGTGAGGGAGGGAGTGAATGAGAGAGTGAGAAAGAGAGAAAGTGAATGAGAGATACAGGGAGTGAGAGAGAGAGTGAGTGAGTGAGTGAGGGAGTAAGTGAGTGAGGGAGTGAGAGAGAGCAAGCGAGAGAGTGAATGAGTGAGGAAGGGAGAGAGGAAGAGAGACTGAATAAGTGAGGGACTGAGTGACTGACTGAGTGAGTCAGTAGGAGAGTAAGGGAGAGGGTGAGTGACTGAGTGAGGGAGTGAGAGAGTGAGTGAAGGCGTGAATGGGAGAGTGAGAGGGTACGGGAGTAAGTGAGAGAGTGAGTGAGAGCGAGTGAGGGAGTGAGAGAAGGAGTGAGAGTGAGTCTGTGAGAGAGTGAGTGTGTGATTGAGTGAGTGAGTCAGAAAGAGAGGGAGTGAGTCAGTGAGAGAGGGAGTGAGTGAGAGAGTGAGTGAGTAATAGAGGGAGTGAGAGAGAGTGAGTGAGGGAGTGAGTGAGAGAGTGATTCAGTAAGTGAGAGAGTGACTGAGAGAGTGAGTGATTGAGGGAGTGAGAGAGAGAGTGAGTGAGTGACTAAGTGAGTCAGTGAGAGAGTAAGGGAGAGGGTGAATGACTGAGTGAATGAATGAGTGAGTGAATAAGTGAGTGAGTGAGAGAGAGAGTGAGTAAGTGAATAAGTGAGTGACTGAGTTCTGATGACATTTTTGATTCGTAGAAAAAGGAAAATATTGAAGAAACAGTAAGAGAATGAGGGAGAGTGTGGGAGTGTAAGAGACTGAGAGAGAGTGAGGAAGAGTGATGGAGAGTGAGGGAGAGGGAGAGAAAGCGAGGGAGAGAAAGTGAGAGAGAGTGAGGGAGAGTGAAAGAGTGAGGGGGAGAGAGAGGGAGAGCGAGAGAAAGTGAAGGAGAGTGAGGGAAGGTAAGAGTGAGCAAGAATGAGCGAGAGTGAGGGAGAGTGAGGGAAAGTAAGAGTGAGATAGAGTGAGAGAAAGTGGGCCAGAGTGAGGGAGAGTAAGAGAGTGAGGGAGAGTGAGAACTGTTTGTGTTTGCTTACAGAAGGTAGTAATGTGGTGTCACTGCTGACTCCACACAGACTAATGAGGAACTGGAGTGTGATTCTCAGGTTGTTGCTCCACTTCTCATTGGTTACAAGAGCATTCCAGGCATTTTCCATCTCTGGACCTGGAAGCTCATCTCCATACTTAAAAGAAAACACAAAGTAAAATTAATGTATAAAAAGAGGCAACACAAGAGAAAAAGTCATCAGATCCCATTTACTTTAATAACACTTGATATTGATATTAATGATATACCTCTGATAGACCTTAAACTTCCCATTCAGTTCCAGGTAGATTAAATAAAGATGAAGTACAGGGGTGTCTCTTGGTAAAAAAATGGAATCGGATCCACAATGTCTTTCTGAAACCATTTGTTTCCTCCTGTACGCGAGTGTTAATGACCCCTGCACCAGCCGCCATGATATTAATAACATCACCATCTTTTTATGTCTGTTGCTCTGCCAAGTTATCACACATGCACAAGATCGATCCTCCGGTCACGCCGTCTGGTTATTGTTATTGTTATTGTAAACAGATACAGAACCAAAACAAGATGTAGAACAGGTGAATAAGAGACACTAAGCAAGTGAGCTGGGGTGGTTTGACCAGGAAACCTTTATATTCATCCAGAATGAACTGATAATAGAAGATAAAAACCCATCAGATATTCACTAATGAATGAGGAACTTTAATACAGTATTAAAGCAGTTGAATCATGTGTCGTGTTCTGTGTATTCATCCTGTTAAGAAATCAAACATGTTACAGCCATTTTGTCTTTATTTTTATTGAGAATTATATTTGAGTTGATGTTTGTCTAAATCACATCTGTTACCTGTGTCCCAGGGCCATGATTGATGTGACGTAGGCTATATATGATGTCAGGCAACTGGGTTGAGGGGGCGGGTGGAAATGGGGAGTAGCGCTTGGTGTAAAACACTATTTTGACCACTGTCTCCAGTGTTAAATTTTTGTTATATGCTTTTTTCGTTAAATGTAAAACCCAATGTTGATTTATAGCAACTTTTCATCTTTTGTTGGACAGAATAAATTATTATTTTTTCTTAAACCTAAAAAAGAAGAAGTGTGCGTCAATCCAGCCAGGCCTTTACTCTTTCCACGGCTCCTGGAAAGAAACGGTTGGAACAAAAGTCAAAATAGTGTTTGGATGGTAAAGATTTTTGATCCTGGCATCACTGGAAAATAAGAATTTGCGAGTTCGAAGATTGATGGTGCTGAGCTGTGAGCAAATGCAGTGCTTGAATTACTAAAGTTGGGCCGCTGCGCCCAGGCAATGTTTTGGGCCGCCATTCCCAAATGAATGAATGAATAAAGTTTGGATTGCTGGTACAATTGTTGGTTGCTCTCTAAAAGGAGTTAAAATGGAACAAGAAATAGACGACGATGCATCTGTGATTGAAAAGTAAAAGGAACAGTACAAATTACTCTTTTCACGCAGAGGAAAGCTGGGCATACTCACGCGAAATCTTAATGAAATAAATAATCTTATGGAAGTAAAACAACAAGTTGAGACATTTGATCAATACTTGTCTGACTTTATGGTGTTGCAAGTGAAAGTTCAGTCTTTATTAAATGATGAAGAAAAGGAACACGATCATAATGACTGGTATGAACCCAAACTAATGCGTTTCAAAGAGTTTCTTGCTGGGGTTGATTTTTGGCTCAAAGCTGATGAAGTGGAAGGTGAAATCAACAAAGAAACTGATGATTTACGAGGGGCTGTTGTCGAATCTGTATCGCCACAGGACAGCATTTCTCAGGCCACAGAAAAGGTTTTATCAAAGACCTCAAGTAGGAACAGTAAAGTGTCCACCGCTCTAACCCAAGCTCAAGGACAACGCGCTATACTAGTTGTGAAACCGGGCTCAATGGAGGAGAAACTCGAATTAGACATGGAAGAAATGCAACTAAAAGCAAGGAAGAAACAACTTAAACTGCAAACTAAAATACCAGTTCTTGTCCTACCAGCAAACTGATTTTATTTTTTAAAAAGAAAAATGGCAAATAAAGCCTCTTGACAATACAATATTGAATGTCAAACCCAAAGTACATAAAGAAACATACAGACTCTCATTGGAGGACCTAGACAGAGCTGAAAAGGCTGTCATTAGTTTTGTACAAAGACAGCACTTTTCTGAAGAGATCTCAAATTTGAGCACTGAAAGGTCTGTAAAGAAATCAAGTCATCTCTACAAACTTGATCATGTGATGGTGGATGGTATACTAAATTAGGTGTTCGTCTCAGCACGTCTGCATTACCAGAAGAGGCAAAACATCCAGCCATCTTACCAAAGAGCAGTAACATCTCAGAACTCATTCTCCGCAGTGTACATGAAATGGTTGGTCATAGTGGAAGGAATCATATGCTTTCCACTCTCCGACAGCAGTTTTGGATTCCTCATGGTAATTCATTGGCAAAAAAATTCATTAGAGAATGTATGACCTGTTGCAAACTGCGTCAAAGACATGGAGAACAAAAAATGTCTGACTTTCCAGCTGAAAGACTGTCAATGGACCTCAATCCCTCTACCCTAATTGGCATGGATTACTTTGAGCCTATTGAGGTTAGATGAGGAAGGAGTATGTTAAAAGGGTATGGGGTCACATTCACATACTTAACATGTCGTGCAGTCCATGTTGAAGGTCAGATCATGGAACAAATTTTGTGAGTGCAAAGAGAGAATTACAACTGGCACTACAAAGCTTGAACCAAAACAAAATACAGAAATCACTCATACAGAATGGTTCATTCTGTACATTATTTTGTGAAGCAGAGGCTATTTTGAATGATAAGCCAAGTGATGACCCAAACGATCTTGAAGCTCTGATGCCAAATCACCGCCTTCTGTTAAAAGCAAAGCCCATTCTACCCGCTGGTCTGTTTAGTAGACATGAATCATATGGAAAGAGACGATGGAAACAAGTACAATACATAAGTGATTTATTCTGGAAGAGATTGGAAGTGTGTCCAGCCAGGCAACAAAACACAGCGGCAAAACATATATAGCCGCTGTGTGTCTCGACAGACAATAGCAAAGTATCAATGGTCATTAGTAAAGTAGTGAGCGTGTGATGGAACTAAGTGGACAAGGGAGGGTCCCGACGTACGAGTATTCCTCCTACATTCCCAACGGATAAATCGCTCCATTTCACACTTCAGGGCTCCTTGTCGAATGGCAGCTCTCCATGTAGTCCG
Source organism: Tandanus tandanus (assembly GCA_039654325.1). Taxonomy (NCBI): domain Eukaryota; kingdom Metazoa; phylum Chordata; class Actinopteri; order Siluriformes; family Plotosidae; genus Tandanus; species Tandanus tandanus. The sequence continues at coordinate 8,793,301 of JBCNYH010000016.1, read as the reverse complement.
GTCATTTGCAAGCTCTTCCCATACAAATGGGGAGATTTGGAAGGCCTTTAGGTCGCGCTTGCAGACGTCCTTGAACCGGTCTCGGGGCCTGCCCCGTCTCCGCGTGCCTGAAGCCAGCTTGCTGTACAGGAGGTCTTTAGGGATCCTCCCATCTTCCATGTGATGAACATTTCCGAGCCATCGAAGGTGACGGTGGGAGAGGATGGGATGGAGGGACTTGCTCTTGGTTCTTTCAAGGAGCTCTTTGTTTGATACCTTGCCTCTCCATGTGACACTGAGGATCTGCCTCAATGCACGTGAAAAGAGTTTAGCTTGGTTTCTTGCTCAGCATACATGGGCCAGCTCTGGGAGCTATAGAGAAGTATGCTGAGCACACATGCATAATAATCCTGTTTTCAGAACATAGATCTTTTAATTTATTTATTTATCTATTTATTTATTTTACAACCCCCCAGGGAGGGGTGTAAGCATGCACATGCCCCCATTTTAGAAGAGGTTTTTGCTATGCAAAAGTAAAAAAAAATATATTTGCGACACTTTCTGAAAAACTGGTATTTTCAGTGTTTTTGTTTATTAGCCATACTTTTATCTCAGTACACTTGTCGGAATGATTTTTTTGGTTCTCATCGCCTACAATAGCATTGTTCAAGACATTTTCACCAAAAAATTATAGAGAAGTCATTTTTTACTTCTTTTTATTAGAAGCCTTTTTAGACAAAGGTGGTGGTGGTGTATAATCTTCACTGCACACTACTATATGTGGGACTATTTTTGAAAGTCTGGGGCATTCAAATGTCTTTTTGGCTCTTTGGATATAGGGTATTAGCTCTTTGGAAGAAGATATTTGTTTCATATATTTCTTACTTCAGCTGTTTTAGTATACATGACAGGACACATGGCTAAATTACACCATACAAAGTGTAGCAAAAGCAAAACATAATAAAAGTAAATTTATGAGGTAGGCACTGCTCCAGAGCAACTCTGGTGTGTAGAATCACTCATTTCTTCAGCTTTTCACACTAATATTAATTTAAAAATTCTTAACTGGCTCCTGTGAAACATGTTCAGTGAGGGTTGAGTTCCAAACGGTCTGTTAACCCCTGTGTAATTCACTATTTAAGAAGTTGTTGGTTTTGTGTAAATTAAATGCGGAAATATAGCTTGTGTACAGGCTTTCATGATATACAGCGAGGTTCACCCTATCCAGTTTGCATTTCTGAAAGAGGAGCATGCGCAGACACCGCGACACCGCCCCTTTAACTGTAAAGGCTTAAAACATACCCTACTGATTATTATGCAGACTACTAAGTTGTACCTTGGCAGTCATGTACATGAGGTTGTTTAGAATGAGAGAAGTGGCCTGTAGGGACCCCCAGCCACTGCCCCGGAGTGGATGTGAAAGGCCCATGCCATCTGCATGCTTTTGCCCCTCCTCTTCTGGTGTGCAGGGACTGGATGCTGGGGGGAGCAGACCCGTGTCTACCAGTTCGATGTTGTTCAGCCATGGCAGCAGGTAGGTGAGCATTATCTGCCTACCATTGGGATGAGTGGTAGGAAACCTCTGGCTGACCTCTGGGCAGATGGAAATAGAGAGAAGTAAGAAGGTGCAGGCTTCCTCTTCCACAGTATTTACTCAGTGCTATTGCTCTGGAACAATCAAACACACAAACACACTACCTGAGAAGAGGGGAAGAGTGAGCTCTGGGTACATGTAGGCAAGCTGGTTAGAGAGCTGTGAAAGGGATACACTGTAAAGTGGAGGCAAAGGGCCGTGGGTGCCGAACAAGATGTTCCCTGACTTCTGACCCACAATTCTTGTAGAGTACACAGACAGCTTTGCCTCCAACACCTGCATAACACACATAAAATGGAAAAGACCAAAGGAAATGTGATAAAAATCAATTAGATTGAATTAATTTATTAAATTTTCACAATTTGTGGTAAAGGCCTGTATTTTAAAGAGAATTCATTTACAATGCAAATAAGATTAAAAATGCATTATATTTTTTCATATTAGTGTTTTAGGTATGATATACTGTATTCTGAAATACAACTATAATCATTAAAGAACATTCCTATTTTCCATACCTGCATAAGCTGCATGGAAATCTCGTAGATCTCTCGGCTGGTGTCAGAAGATTTAAAAAGCACCAGATTCAGTAGGGTCACGAGATCACATGGATAGTTCCTTAAAAAAATTAGGAAGGAAGATTTCCTAGCTGATTTTGCATTGGGAAAATCTACCATACCATCCAGAAGTAAAACACTGTAAAACACTGAGTACTCATCTCTCCGCCTGTATATTAACCATCTCCTAATAATACAAATATAATAAGAGTGAACTGTATATACCCTTACCCTCTAGCATGCTTAGGCATCATCATTTTCCTACCTGCTCCCACACACTGTGGCGATGGCCTTAAAGCAGCCTGAAGCCAGCTGGTACGATCCGGTGAAGCAGCGATCCACTGCCCAGTTAAACAGGTTTGACTGATCTGGGTTCAGTTCCAGCAGCAGAATGACCACCTCGCAGCCCAATCGATGTACCTGCAGCATGGGACAGTGTGTAGGGATAAACCGTCATGAGGCAGACACCTTACGCTAAAATTAACCGTATGCTTCAATCACAGTGAATAAATACTAAAATAAATAAAAATAACTTTATTTATAATATAGTTCTTTAATTTGTACTGAAAGCAACATTAAATAAACATTGGGACAGTAAGGGTCAGAATGATGTGGCTTTTAGATCAGGAAGATAAATTAATTCAAGGAACATTTACTAGATCTTTTAAATTACATTTTATCATTATAGCCACTTCAAATGTTTGTATTTTACAGTTTTTATTCTGATTGATTTTAACTATAATTTCCCTGATAATAATTAGACACAGAATGCAGCAAATGCGTTCTTACGCGCAGATCATGGCACCCAAGGATATTGTCCAGCCACTTGTAGAGATAGCCATCAGTAGACAAACCCACATTATCAAATACAGGCCCACAACATAACACAGCAGACATAGCCTGGGAGGAAAATACACACAAATATACACACATTCACCATGTTAGATACAGGCCATCAATAAATACATGATTTTTATATTCTCATTCATCTACAATATAATTAATTACACTGTACAATAATAAATCCTAAAAATCCATCCATCCATCCATCCATCCATCTATTCATCTTCTATACCGTTAATCAGAGTCAAAAGGCTGGAGCCAATCTCAGCTGACTTCAGGCGAGAGATGGGGTACGTTGAAAGGTTCACCAGACAATTACAGGTCTAACACAATGACCAATTACCATTCACGTTTAAATTCACAACTCCAGGTAATTTAGAGTACCCAGTTGCCCTAGTGAGCATGTTTTTAGATTGTGGGAGTGCACGGGGGAGACCCATAAACGCACAGGAAGAACATGCAAACTCCACACAACATAACATAGCATTAGTGGCATGTGATCACATATTGTACCTTTCATTCCATCACATTGATGAATTCTAATGCCTTATAGCTAAACATTTTAATTTCATAAATGAAAATTTTCACAAGCCTTTGTCTGTAACTGACCCACATTTATGGCAGCATTTTCCTGTGACCTGATAAAGGCATTTGAGCTAAGTATCCCTGTTGTAAGTGGGGGTTTAGAGCTTTCTGACAGAAAAATGATAATATATATTTTAGAAATTAACCAGAGTCACTGCAATGCAAATCCCAGTTCACATGTAGTTCTGAAATGAAGTGATTATGACAAGTGAACAGCACTCCTACACTCTCATCCTCTAGTAATTTTCTGTACCTTTAAAGCACAGTACTGGTAGCGTGTGATCTGGTGGTTGCGGTCACTGTAGCGGTCCAAAGGAGTGAACATGACACTGAAGGGACCAGCCCACTGGCTGAATAGAATGAACAGATGATGGCGTAGACTCTGCTGAGGAAAGAGAAATCTCCTGTGGTGCACTAGATGGACAGCAAGAAAACAGTACAGCATATAAGCACACCCCCTTATTATTATTATTATTATTATTATTATTATTATTATTATTATTATTATTGTTATTATTATTTGTAGTAGTATGTCATTCTCTGTACTCATGGACCTTGGACTGGACAAAACAACAGTTTAACATATATTACTATACGCTAAAAATAAAAATTGTATTTTAACTTGTTTTTCTTGATTGTGTACTAAAATTGTATAAAAGTATAAAAACACACTACGGCAGCAAGGGGGTGGTCAAGCGCCCTCTACAGGCAAAGGAGTCAGGTAAAGCCAGCAGGTAAGTGAATAAATTGGTGGCGCTATTAATGAGTGCTGCTTGTGTGTGTTTGCAGATAGAAAGGAACTAGAAACTAAAACTGGTACCAGTGATGAACGTGGTCCTAGTACTATATCATCTGATTTCACCTCATTCAGGAAACAATATGGGACTTTTGAAATAATGTACAATGTGGGACTTAAAGGCCAAAATGCATTTACCTTGATTATAGCACGACCTAGTTGTGTACATGGGTGATTTTTGGTATGTGAGGTCTATGAAGCATTGTCTACCTTGAAAATTTGACTCAATTAACTTGAACCTAGTAAGTTACTTTAAACAGTTTAGGCCATGTCTACTTTGAAAAATTACAACAACACTGTAGGCGTGGCCTCAGGAGTGACCCTAGATAGTACCCACCAAGGATTGTACAAATCAGATGAACCTCTGTTGTGATATGACCTTGTAATATTTGTACCTTCCCTAGTGGCCAATCTAAAATTTGATCCAGAGCCCCAGAGCACCATGATGATAGATTTTACTGTGAACAAGATATGCAATATTTTTTTTGCATTATTATGGGTCAGGTCGCTCCCAAGGTTCTACATTCAAAGTGTCACGCAGATGGGGCAAAATCTCTGAGAGGAGTTTGAAGAAGGATGTTTTGCATATTTTGCGAAAAAAGAAAAACATTTAAACGGAGATGGCCGTGGCCTACATCACTTGATTCATGAAACAATTCATGAAACAAGTAATTACAGCATAAGATTTTTAAATGTGATATGTACTGTGTGGGAGTTATGGGTCAAAATGCAAAAAAAGAAATCAACAACAACAAACAAACAAGTAAACAAAAAAATTACTAAAAAACATTAACTGTAGCGCCCCCCTATGTAATTTTTTTTTTGTCTATAAGGACCCTGCATAGACAAAAGCTTCAGGCTGAAGTATTGCTTTTATTTACATTATAATAAATACAACAACTATTAGATATAATAAAATTTCAATTACAAGCTTTCTGCAGGCTTGGGCCCCTAACAATGTTTCACCACAGACTCAGTGGATGTCGCTGAATTGAACTGATTTTGGAGTGACATTCACCTCACCTTTGGTTGATAATTGTTGAATATTTTCTCGTTCTTCAAAATAAAACAAAACTGTATTGTAAGAAAAACAATATACTGAAAATATAAACAGCTGTGGATCACACCTGTTCAACATTCAGACTCAGCCATATTTTAGGTGTCTAGTGTATATAACTCTCAAGGTCTGGGGCTCTAAATGGGCACCATCAAAAGGTCGATTTCCTTTTTTTAAGCCGTTCTCTCAGAGATTTACTTTGAAATGTGTCTGGCTGCATCAACAACTTCAGCTTCAGCTGGTGAACAGCCACCGTGACAATATCCAGTACAATATCTTAACAATATTGGAAATTGATTGTTCCCATGATGATCATAATCTGTGGCAAATTATAATACTTCTAACATCATACTTCAACTTTAGGAGGATATTTTAATATTGCATTTTACACCACTGAGGTCCTGCCCCAAGTGGAGGAGTTCAAGTATCTCAGGGTCTTGTTCACGAGTGAGGAAAGGATGGAGCAGGAGATTGACAGGCGGATCGGTGCAGCCTCTGCTGTAAAGCAAAGCTTGTACCGGTACGTCGTGGTGAAGAGGGAGCTGAGCCAAAAGGCAAAGCTCTCAATTTACCAGTCGATCCACGTTCCTACCCTCACCTACGGTCATGAGCTTTGGGTAGTGACCGAAAGAACAAGATCCCAGATACAAGCGGCTGAAATGAGCTTCCTTCACAGGGTGGCGGGGCTCTCCCTTATAGATAGGGTGAGAAGTTCTGTCATCCGGGAGGAGCTCGGAGTAGAACCGCTGCTCCTCCGTGTTGTAAGGAGCCAGTTGAGGTGGCTCGGGCATCTGATTAGAATGCCTCGTGAACACCTCCCTGGTGTGGTGTTTCGGGCATGCCCAACCGGGAAGAGACCCCGGGGTCGACCCAGAACACGATGGAGGGACTATGTCCCTCGGCTGGTCTGGGAACGCCTCTGTGTCCCCCAGGAAAAGCTAGAGGAAGTGCCACGTCTTCTGCCATGAACACCCAGCCTGTTCCATGTTTTGGGTATGGTATACTCATAAACAGAGATATTATGCCAAATACTATGATTTCTTCAAGACTTTAGCTGTTACTCTAGGGTTGTTCTTTACAGCATTGAGGATTCTGTGTTATGCTTTGGAGAAATCTTGGCTGAGTGCCCACATCTAGGGACATTTTCATATAATGGAATTGTCTCATTTGTCTGACCGTGGACTGATAAATATCTAAACTGTTTAAAATTGCTTTCAACCCTTTCCAACTTTATGCAAATCAACAAATCTTGATCTTACAGTGGTGCTTGAAAGTTTGTGAATTTTCTATATTTCTGCGTAAATATGATTTAAAACATCATCGGATTTCACACAGCTCCTAAAAATAAAGAAAACCCAACTGAAAAAGATATAAAATATTCTACTTATCCAATATTACATATCTCTGGGAGGCAAAATTATGTGAACCTCTAGGATTAGCAGTTGAATTTGAGGGTGAAATTAGAGTCTGTGTTTTCAATCAACTGAATGACAATCTGGTCTGAGTGAGCACCTTGTTTTATTTAAAGGACAATGATTTGTTGAAATCTGACCTTTATAAGACAGGTTCGAGTAAATATGTCCTGGCACTAACAAACGAAATTTGTGTGGACCTCAAAAAAGAGTTGCTGAAAAAAGGTTAAAAAATCATCTCTAAATATTTTGGACTTCACCAAACCACCATCAGACAGATTGTGTACAAATGGAAAAAATATAGGACTACTGTTACCATTCCCACGAGCACTCGATCAGCAAACTCCTCCAAGAGCATTGTGTGTAATGGTTGTTGAGGTCACAAAAGAACCCTGGCTAACTTTTAAGACACTCTCACATTCGATAATGTTAACATTCATGAGTTCACCATCAGATAGCTTCCCTTCTGCACTTAAAAATCACATGGATAAACCAGAATCATGTCAGAAAAATGTTTTGTGGACGGATGAAACTAAAATAGATGTGTAAATGGCAAAATCTGTGTTATAATTTGTAAATTCTTGAATTTTTTTTTAAAACTCTCAGATGATTGCTGCCACAATTGTATTGAATATAGTATAAATATATGTAGATTATATAAGTTTTCTAAATGGGTGATGAATATAAAAATGTCAAGAAATATCAGACTTCCTCAAAAGTAGCCTGTTTTGCTGCATCTGAGCCAGGACAGCTTACCATCATTGAATGAACAATATATTCTGATATATAGCATCAAATGTTAAAAGAAAATATTAGGACATCTACCCGTCAATTGAAAGTCAAACGAAAGTGGGTTATGCAACAAGACAATGACCCCAAACACACACATTGTTCTAGCAAGGAAAGGTTAAAAAAAATAAATAATGTTAACGCCTTTCTGCAAGGCATAATTCACATCAGGGGGCACTTACTGTTAATAGGAAACTTAAAATGTTGGCTAATCACATTTCATTAATTGGATGCCAGGTTTGCTAACTCCTAACTCTAATTAGAAGTCATTAAGTCATTAGCCTAGGGGCTCACATGTATTTTCTTATATGCACTGCAAATTTCTGACATAGGTCTTCAATAGAGACAAGAACAAAGACATTTTGAAAGTTATTAGTTAAAATTGTATTTGTTTATGTTTGTGACTTAAAAGTTTACCCCATTAAGATAAGAGAGGTTAGGAAGAATTTTAATACTAAGAAATATAATACTAACTTTTAGCAATCTAAATGTAAAATAATTTTTAGTTCAATGGTGACAACAGCTTATCAACTGTAGTCCTTCCTATTTGGACCAGATCTTCCAGAATTTTGAGAACTAAATGCTTAAAGTACTGAATGAATAATTCTGAATATATGAGATACAACAGTCTTGAATAGAAAGCATTAAAGTAGATTGTCAAATGCAAGTTAGAAAAATAATAAAATTAGAAATATAATAATTGCGCTTTCCTCCATTTCACTAACAAAAACTTACTGAACACACAAACCAGGCAAACAGATCATTACTTATAGATACCTGGAACACACTGGATGAGGTTGGCCACCATGCCGCTGAAATGAGCCCTGATATCCTTTAGGATCTCCAGCTCTTTATCGTTTTCTGCTTCCAGGAGCATGCGTGTCAGATCTACATACTCCAGGAAAAGAGCACCCAGTGCCAGAGAATCCCTCTCTAATGCACCGTTAGTGCTATTGAGTAAATGTTTAATGTCAGATATATTTTTCTTAACCACAACGTTAATGAGAGAAATTGTAGAACTGGTGTCATTTCACTGAGTGTATATGCAGCCCACCTGTCACTGATGACCCCTGAGTCAGCCAGTAGCTCAAAAATACGGAGCAGCTGCAGCCTCAGCAGATCTCTCCTCTCCCGACGCTTCTTATTCTTCAGAGGTAAGAGAAAATACACACATGTAGCATAATAGTGGCCCACTATTAAAAAAATTTAATACAGATTTAGACAGTGCTTAAAATCACGATAGATGTCACTACCTGATTTCACCTTTCATTTGTATCACCTTTCTTGTTAATGTAATTATCTGTTTAACTAGTTCATGTTCTGTCAAGTTTCTGATTTCAGCATTTACTTCATGAACATTTATTTACTTGCACCTGCCTACCTGAGTTAGATTGAGTGTAGTTTATTCTGTGCGAGTCTGAGCGGTGGTGTAGGAGCCTCTGTTTTTTGAGTTTTAGTTTTATTATTGATACAAATCTGTTTTTTATTTATTTTTAATTGCTGCCCATCATCATATAAGTCAGTGAAACATGACAGCCAATCAAAATCAACTCAGTTACATGGCAGCCTTAAGCACACAGGCAGTGACGACCGTTGCTCAAATTGAGTCATCACTGAGCTACATGTGAAATCGCCTCGTAACAGAAGCAAATTGCTTCGCTGCTGAAGTGCCTTTAGCTCTTGTTGCCTAGGTAACCCTCTAATATGTTTCCCGCTTAAAAAAGAGTGAAGCTGTGAGCAGAATCAAGCTAGTTCCCTACAGTAGATCTGTAATTGCTTTTATTATCATTATAATATGGTAGTTTATTTTAGCTCATATTATCATAATAAATAGCTTATCATTATTAATATCATTATTATTATTGAGCAGCAAGTACAGGGTGAAGACACTTGTGCATCATGAACCAGGAAGAGTAAAATGTATATAAATATAAACTCACAGGAAATGTAGATGGTTTCAGAAACATGGACCCGACCATGGCATTTATTATCCTTGTAAAATTTCTGTGTGCAGTCAAAAAAAAGCACACGATAATAATGAGCTGCTCTTCCATGTTGATGTGGGCGGAGCCATTAAACTTGTGTTTGTTGTTTCCCTACGGAAAATGTTTTGGGGTTATTAGGTAATTAGTTAGCGCTTGTGTCGCCTGAAACCTCAACTCAGTTAAATTCTTTACCCGCTCACTTTGTATCGCTTGAGAAAATTTAGTATTTTATTGCTCATTTCGCTGGCGTTCACTGACTTTGCATGTTCGCTTGCTGCTCGTTGCTTCCTGTGTTGACGCAGCTTTATTGGGTTTCCTGTGGTGGGCACCCACGGACACGGGACAGACACAGAACAAGCATTCAAGCCATGTTCAATGACTATCGTGCTGTTGACATTTCAAACATACCTCTGGTCTTCGCTCTAAAGCTTCTTTCATGAGTGGATGCAGTTCCTCCACTAACTCCCTAAGCATACAGCGGCAGTAATGAGAAACACAAATCCAAAAATATATTAACATGCATGTTATCATTAACACTCAGAAGTATGTCTTATACAACATAATTAGGGTGTCACTGTTTAAGCTTTAAATATATTAAAAACAATGCTGGCTAAGGGCCTCCCTTTATTTACCACAGAATAATACAACACGGTTCAGTTTTATAACAGTAATCATTTCCTGAAAGCATATTTTGTTTAAAAACCCACAAGAAGCTCCAAATCAAAATCTAAATTAAGTGAGTAACATCCCTATACTTTGGCTGTGTTCAATTACCACCTAACAAATGTGCTTTAGTGAAATTGAAATAATTTATAATTCACTCCTGGAATACCAGGTTTAATGTAAGTTAAATGACTTGGCCAGGAAAATGGATTTTATGAGGATGAAATTCTTTTGCTGTCACATGTTCCCTTCAAAGTAATGAAAAATGCCCAGTGTGGTACGGCAGCTGTCTGTTATGAGAAAACAAGCATGCATGTGCACTGTAAGTGAGTATATGCTTTATAGGCAGCTTCTGTACAAAGGTGATGTGATGCAGTTCCCTGATGCAGTTGATCAGTAATGGATAAATCTAACCCATACACTGTCAGGCAACTGTCTGAAATGACCAAACCTTTTCAGTTTCATGTACTTATGATATTTAAATATCTCAGAGGATTTCATGGCTGTCCTCAAAGCTGTTTTTTTTTTACCTGAAGACGAGAGAGTTCGTCCGGCCAAAGCCAAGAACCAGAGACTCCGTGATCTCCATGCTCTCAAGCCGCATAAGTGGAACCAACTGCTTCAGGAGCCAGGCTACTGAGGGAGTTCCTATCACCTGCTTACACACACACACACACACACACACACACACACACACACACACACACACACACACACACACACACGTAACATACTGTATGTATCGAAGAGACATCACAAACAATAACTTGACATAAATGGATGGTTTTAAAGGCAATCAGTTACTTTAAAGGAGCCGTGTCATGATTCTTACCAAAATTAAGTTGCCAAAAAGTAAAATATGCACTGAATATCCAATATACATGTTTAAATTTGTTAAAAAGCCTTTTAACTTCAAAACATTTCATGATTTCTTTTTTATTAATTTAAAGTTTTTGAACCTAACATGAAGTGGATAGGAATGGGCTACAACATGGAGTTTTTGAAACCTTGTTGGGCTGAACAGTTTTCACCGCTGTACGGTCCTAGGTAATTGGTCATATGAACCAAATTCATTCCTGTTAGCCTTCAGAAACCAAATCTGCATTTATATACAGTAAATGTTTTGTTTGATAACATCATTATTGTTAATAAGGCTACTTTCTTCAAACCACCCTGACACAGCCCCTTTAGTCTTGCTGGAATACTGACACACAGTGCCTACACAGACTTTGCACATGCGCCGTGGCCCATGTAACACCACCTTCAAACATCAGTGGTAAAGGACTGTAGAGCCGTCTTTTGATTTTTTTTTACATTTCATGACCGATTGCTTTCAGTGCCTTGTATGTTTTCACACTTTTCTTACAATTTACGTCCAAAAATACTCTTACATTTACCGTGTTGCTATCGGTGCACACTGGTATGTAACCTCCTCGAGTTCTCATGGTAAAACCATCAGAAAGGTTATAGCATGTGGGGCATGTACCTTGTTATCATATGTGACGTTGCCATCTGGAGTGGTGGCCATGATCTCAGGTGTGGAGGCCCTCAGATGACCCGGGCTCATGATACTCGGTTTGGCTACACCGAGGCATAGGATTAGGTAGTTCCTCCACAGGGTCACATAGCTGTCAGTGGGTCCGGCCGTGCTTGTCTTTTTGGCATACACTGGACTACTGCCGAGGGAAAAGGGGTAGGACTAATGGTCAGTTTGAATCATTTCCCTCATTCCGGTGTTCTCCTTATATTATTGCTAAGCCTTCATCTCTAATAAAACAACACTTTGTGTATGATAAATAAACAGGTATGGATTTGAAGTTTAATGGTTTTCTATTTATTTCCCTGAGAAAGGCAAAAAAAATTAATTGAGTTTTTACTTCCAGCAAAAAAAGACCCAAAACAATAGAGTGCCCCCACATTCATTGTTCTGCTTATAAATACAAATGTGTTAAAGTTTAAAGCAATACGGATTTTCTCAGCTTGATAATCTGTTTCATTTAATTCAAATCTTTTAATTAAATACAAGTGGTGTGAAGTATGTATAATGTAAATATTGTGTAATCAAATATATTTTTCTCCTCAAAAAATTCTCTAAATAATTGATTCATTAATTTTTATAAACTATGAATAATATTGGTAAATTATACAATAATAAATTAATAACTCATCTACATGTTTTAATTAGACATTAATTAAAATGGGCTTAACTGTATAGATTACTCAACCAAAACTGAGTATGAATATATTTTACGTTTACATTTATTAAACTGACTTATTGTTTTCTAACTCACTTGGGGTCCACCAGAGGCATGAGCAGCTGCAGGCGTGTGAAGGCATATGGCCAGGCGTAGCTCAGAGCCATGGGACAGTGTTTTGGCAGGTGTTCCTGTCGGAGAAAGCTATAGAGACACAGAACCCAGGGGTCCTTCACTGACTGGGCGAAAATCCACACATGAGAGGGGCTCTTAACGTCATAGTGGCTGTTGACCAAACGTGCATTCCACTCCACCAGCCACTGGAGGTCCACATGGTGACTCAGTGGCAGAGTGGCCTAAAGATACACACAGAACATTCATCATTCTACAACATAAGAACAAAAGAGATTCTCGATGTGGTGAATGAAATCAGAAGTGCTCTAACACTAGACAGGACAAGTGTTCAAACAAACTAAAACTGAACTGAAGAGGTGAAATAAGCTGTAAACACACATGCACCCTGGTCTCAGCTGACACTGAGCGAAAGCGCGCTATATCCTGAAGAGCTCGCTAGACCATCGCAGGGAAAACATACATACTGTACATCCATTCACACGCACACCTGGGGTCAATTTGGAACAGCCGATTAGCCTAATGTGCATGTCTTTGGACTGTGAGAGGAAACCAGAGTACCCGGAGGAAACCACCACATGCAAGCACGGAGAAAACATGCAAACTCCACACAGAAACACAAGAGCCTGAGAATCGAACCCAGGACCTTCTTTCTGTAAGGCAGATGTGCAGGTGGGTGGGGGGGGGGGGGGGGGGGGGGGGGGGGGGGGGGGGGGGGGGGGGGGGGGG
>JBCNYH010000016.1:8685805-8702687 GCA_039654325.1 Tandanus tandanus | reverse complement strand
CGCTGATAGTGGGGCTTGAACCCCCGACCTTGGGATCAGTAATCCAGCACCCTACCACCAGGCCACCACTGCCCCACTATCAAAATTCTTTCATTCCAAATTTTCTAAATTTTGTTGGAAGTTTCTAAGTTCTGCCATTTTTGGAGATTTTTTTGTACTCATTGTACATGAATTGATATCCTAGTACTAAGGTAGGAACTAGATAAAACAAATCTGTGTTCCAGTTCCACGAAGCATGCAGAACTGGTGTGAAAGTCTTTTGAGACGGAACATCGAGGGCCACATCTATGGGCAAGATTTTCCCAAATTTGGGTCAGAATTATTTTGTCATCTGGGACTAGGCACAGTCACAAGGCACAAAATCACAATTCTAAAAGAAAAATATCACAAAGAAATACAAATTAAAATAACAACCCAGACAGCACTAGTATGTGAGACCCAGTCCATGAGTTCCATAGTGGCCCCATGTCAGTTCCAAAGTTCCAAAGTGGCCCCGTGTCCTCCACCTGGGTTATGCCTGGGCTACATGAGCACTAAGTGGGCATGGGCCAAAAACAGGCATCTTAACTGGGGTCCACTTCGGTCAACTAAGTGTGTCCCACTTTGGCAAGCCCAGATTCATGTGGGTAGTAGATATAGATCCACTATGGAAGCTGTGGGTGGTCCCATATGGGGCCCATTTTTGAGCCCACAAACTACCCACATGGGTCCTCTATTTTGGTTTGGCTCTATTATGGTTGTAAATTAAATGTTTTCCAGAGCAGATATTATGATTTGCTCAGTTCGTGAAATTATTTCCGTTTCTCAGGTTAAGCATTCTGGGACAAAAGTTTCCATCCTGGGCATCATATGTCCACACAAGCCAGCATTCTTGCAAACCACCTCTGCACCCTCGCTCTACCACTCACCACTAGATGTGCACTACCTGCTGGCACCACTAGATGTCCCAGTAATCTTATTTTATCGTTGTATGGATAAGAAGCTCAGGCCGTTATGAGCACGTGGTGATGTTTACAATGACCTACAATGATGATTACAATGACTGTGCTAACAGTGACCTCATCTTATTTCATTTAGGTGTCACCATCAGTATAAAAACACTTTCTGAGTATGATTTATTAGTAGTAAATGACTTCCGCAATGATATTGATGATATATACTATTTTTTTCTATTTATTTATGAGCCTAGCGTTTTTCTTATTATTAAAAAAGTCACCTTTCTATAAAAGTGGACACCTTGGACATCCAGATTTGTCTATGGTCAATATCAATTTACATCTGGCAAAATAATCAGAATGATTGTTACAGGTTATAAACCAAACTCTGTCTGTGCACCATGTTTCGTAAATCGCCCCAGTTTCGTGGATGATGTTTACATACTGTTTTATGACTTTCTTATTGTGTCTGTTCCTTGACAGAGACAAATGCATGTGGTGCTAAAGTCTTGCCAACACAGTCACAGCTGTAGTATATTGTATATTTTTTTTCAAGAATTTCATTTGCAAAATGTTCTGAATTAAATGTCTGTGTGGTGTGATTAAATATCACCAAGTAACCTGAAATAAACTGACAGATGAACAGTCCATCACTCCTCCAAACGTGCTCTTTGTTGTCTAGGAGTGCATCGGCGAGGGGCGGGGCTTATTTACAACTAGACGAGGCGGAGTCTGAGCACATCGTGCCTCGGCTTCTGATTGGATGAGATTTCAACCCAGCGACTGAGAAACCAGTCTATAGCAAATAGGAAACGCCCCCACCCTGGACCGGGAAACTCACTTAAACCAGCGCGTGCGATGTTTAACAGTTGAACGGTGTGTGAGGTGACAGAGGGAGAGGAGCGGCTTCACCTGAGGAAAACTAGAGTTTATTTCATGAAATAGTTTATAGAGAGTAATGGTTAAGATTTGCGGTGATGTTTGGTTACTGGGAATGCCCTCGTTAGATCGTCGTCCTAAGCCGCAGTGCTGTGTGTGGAAGTTTGCTCCTGTATCCGCGGACCCTGAGGTGATTCCTGACAGGATTTATTTCCGTTAAAGCTTCAGATTCTGCTCGGGCTCGTGGTTTCAGATGCCTTGCTCAGTCAAGGCTGAAGCGACCTTAAAGCGCGAATCGCCTGTATAACCCCATAAACTCGACATTTCAACCCGTTTCACCGAACCGAACCGAACCGAAGCCTCCAGGATGCCCGAAGCCGGAACAGATATGAATATGGACCGGCTGTTCGAGCTGAAAACCTCGGCTTCCACAGGCACAGAAAGCATCCCACCTCCGTCTCTGTCCGGTGGTCCCTCAGGGGACATCCTCCGCAACTTTTACCACACCAAGAGGGTCGGGAATTACCTCATCGGGAGAAAGCTGGGAGAAGGGTCTTTCGCCAAAGTGCGTGAGGGGCTGCACGCGCTCACCGGAGAGAAGGTGACGTCACTGTTACTGCTGCTCAGAGAGCCCAGTTTAATCAGTATTAAATAATTAAACTATTGTTCGAACGATGCCGAACGATTCATGCTAAAATGTCTTCTGTTATTGTAAAGCTATAACGTGTTTATTATAAACTGCTGATATGGAAAAGCTGAGAGTATTTAGCTGCTAAAATGTAATAAATAAATGAGTAAATGTGGTAGATAATAGACTGATACACCAGAATAACACCATCTCTAATGATCCATTGTGCAGAGGAGGTGCTTTCATTAATATATTTATTAATCTTAATCTTTATTATATTTCATAATTTCTGAATGCCAGGTGATGAATAAATACTAAGCTTGGCGTGCAGGTTGGATTCTAAAAATCATTTCTGATTTCAATTCGAATCCACCTGAAGAGTGCACAGGGACCTCCAGTGAAGCACACCTGTACCTGTGTGGTGTTGGGTAATGAAGGTACTCCACTGGGCTTACTGAGATTTAGGTGTCTGAATTAATCTTAGATTAGCCCAGAAAGTCATATTTTGTTGCTTCAGCAGGTTTACTATGAATCACGTAATAGTGGCGTTCAAATATTTAGGAATTGGCATGGGGAGTGATAGAAATATAAACAGTTATCTAGAAACTTAAAAATAAAAAGCACAATCAGATCGTGCGATACTGCTTCTTTCAGTATATACAGGGTGGCATGGTGGCGTAGTGGTTAGCACATCTGCCGTTCGAGACCTTGGCTCGGCAGGGGTGATTCTGTGTGGAGTCTGCATGTTCTCCATGTGCTTTCATGGGTTTTCTCCAGGTACTCCGATTTCCTCCAAAAGTCCAAAGACTTGCACATTAGACTAAGTGGCTGTTTTAAATTGCCCCTGGACGTGAGTGTGAATAGTTGTGTATGTCTGTTGGCCCTGCGAGGGACTGGTGAGCTGTTCAGGGTGTACCCCACTTTTGCTTAGAGTCGGCTGAGGTAGGTTCCGGGCCTCCCTGCGACCCTAGTAGGATTAAGTGGTTTGGTGAGTGAGTTAGTGAGTCAATATATATCTTTATTTTATAAAAGTCTCCTCTGGGATGTAATGACTGTATTGTTATCATCTATTGTCTGCCTTTGTTCAGTTCCTCATTCAGCTCAATGTGTTGATGGACATATTTTAAGCAAAAACAGCTTTGGTTTTTGAGAAAGTGGTCTCAAAATCCTATTCATTAGATTAAGGATTAATTTAACCCTCCAACAGTTTTTCACTGTTGCTGTGGGGACAAAACCCGTCTCTCTCACTGATGATGCAAACACCAGAAATCTCAACCAGGAGTGAGCGCGCCTTGCTCTACCTTCTCCTCATTCGCCCTTGCTCAGATGACATCATCGGTGGGCTTGGGTGGGGCGATGGGAACACAGCACATGCTTCTCCTGTGTGTTTTGATCATGTGTAACCCATTTTCATCCTTTGTCTGTGGAGATGATAAACACGTTAGCCTCAAGCTCTGGGTCCCCCCCTTACCGTCATCCCCCACAAGCCTGTTTGGTGAGACGGAGCTGATCACCGGTGATGGATCAAGAGCATCTTATTATATTTGCATTTTGGTGACTGTTTTTGGATTTGTTGCGGGAAGGCTTTTAAGGTCTTTCTTTATATCTCTGCAGCCCTTCTGTTAGTCTAATTGGTGTAATTATTTGCTCAATTGGTCGTGTATGACCTGTTTGCTCACAGGCTCCTTTATTGTCTGATTTACCGTGGCATGGCAGGCCACCTTCTGAATCCCCTTCATTTGCAAATACAGAGATGAACACTTTGATCAGCGGTGGAGAAAGATCCTGTTCAGCTCTTTTCACTGTTAGCAAATGTGCTTAGATAAGAAAGAAAAAATATATTATATGTTATTTTTAAAAAATCACATTTTCATAAGTTACAGTTAATCTGATCTTTATTGAAAGAATTTGGTACATATTTTGTGGTTTCATAGAACAGGTGTACAAAGAAACGCCATAATAAAATATCCATGTGAATTATGCCTAATATTCATTCATTCACCAAACTGTTTAATTCTACTACGGTCCCAGAAGGGCTGGAGCCTATCTCAGCCGACTCTGGGCAAGGGTACATCCTGAAAAGCTCGCCAGGCTATTGTAGGGCCAACACGCAACCATTCACACTCACACCTTGGGGCAATTTGGAACAGCCAGTTAGTCTAATGGGCATGTCTTTGAACTGTGGAAGGAAGCTGAGATACTCTGAGGAAACCCACGCAAACACAGGGAGAACATGCAAACTCCACACAGAAATGCCCTCGTGATTGATTGAATGTGATTTAATTTTTTTGAGGTACTGATGTTTAAGAGTACAAACAGGTTCCCTGTCATATGGGAGAGCCCCCCCCCCCCAAAAAAAGGGTTCAGCCCTATTGTTACAAGTGTTTCTATTTTATTGAGCCTAAGAGTGTAGATCCACATACATACATACATACAGACATTGTCACTACCCTGCTACCTTGGATGTTTATTCAGCGTTTGTGGCTTGTGGAGTCTGTTGTGACAAATGGGTGGCTATAACAAGCCATTTGGGGCCCCAGGGTCTGGGTGGATGTGGTGTAAAGGGCTCGGGAACTTGGCTGTTACACTGGTCATTTGTCCAGAGCACTCCGTCACTCCCCCATCCTTCTTCACAGGGTTCAGTGACCATCAGACTGTGGATATCACACATAGTTTATATGCAGTGAGAATCTAAACATGGGCAGCATGGTGGCGTAATAGCATGTGCACCTCACAGCAAGAAGGTCCTGGGTTTGAGTCCCAGGCTCAGCAAGGGTGTTTGTGTGTTGAGTTTGCATGTTCTTGCGTGTGTTTCCTCCGGGTGCTCCGGTTTCCTCCCACAGTCCAAAGACAGTTTGTTCAGTTTATATCTTGCCTTCGCCCAGTGTTGGCTGAAATAGGCTCCTGCCTCCCTGCAAAGGATAAAGCGGTTCGGCAAATGAGTGAGTGAGAGAGAGAGAATGAGAATGTGAGCACCATTTTACACTGGAATGACATGATCTGCTCTCTCAGGCTAACAGTCATTATCCCAAGTGTAAATAATTCATGGTTGGTGACTGATTTTGAAATCTTAGAAATGCAACAAAATGTCCTACCAAAAAAATACAGAAAAAAAACTACGCAATATGATTCTCAAATTTCTTTTAAGGTAAAAAAAGTATTTCAAATTTCTTATCAAGTTTCGTACGATACAGACACGAGGTGCACATAACCATTGTGAAGGAGCCAGCGGTGTGATCATTTTCACGCTTTAAAAATAGAAAAATAAACCCATGTAGTATATACTAAAACAGTTACTTCCCTCAGGCTCAGGTGATGTCTAACCCCGCAAACTCAGGAGAATTTTAACCGCTTGAATGAATCAAAAATATGATCGTAAACCATAAAAATCTCATGTTAGTTTGCTTTCCTTCTGTTCCTGTGTGGTATATACTAAAAGAATTATTCACCAAAGGAGAGGCGGATATCACTGAATAGTAGAAACCATACGCGTGTGTATAAATATATAGGGCAGCACGATCCACCTCACAGCAAGACGTCCCAGGCTCGGCAAGGACATTTCTGTGTGGAGTTTGCATAGGTTTCCTCCAGGTGATCCAGTTTCCTTCTGCAGTCCAACGACATGCACAGTAGGGTAATTGATTTTTTCAAATTAGCCCTAGGTGGGAATGTGATTCATTATGTGTGTGTGTGTGTGTGTGTGTGTGTGTGTGTGTGTGTGTGTGTGTGTGTGTGTGTTTATGGGCCATGTGAAGGACTGGCAAGCTTTTCAGGGTGTACCCTGTCTTTGCCCTCATTCGGCTGATATATATATAATGTATGTTCTGTGTGCTGGTTGTGTATATTTACATTTTTGAAAGCTAATAACGAGGTAACTGCATCCTATGGAGAGAGAGGACATGTAGTGTTTGTGATTAAAATTCTTGTTTATAGCATAAATGTTTGCATTTTCTGTGAGTTTAAAGGCATTTGATATGGTTTTGTTGAAGTTTTCTGGTAAATTCATTCATTCATTCATTTTCGGAACCGCTTAATCCTAATTGGGGTCGCGGGGAGGCTGGCACCCACCTCAGCCGACTCTGCTCGCCAGGCCATCGCAGTTTCTGGTAAATAACTTTAAAATGTTTGTTATTCCCTTGTCTGAAATGTGTGTGTCTTCTCTGTCGATGTTCTAGGTGGCAGTGAAAGTGATTGACAAAAGAAAGGCTAAGAAGGATTCATATGTTACCAAAAACCTACGCAGAGAGGGCCAGATCCAGCAAATGATTCGCCACCCAAACATTACACAACTGCTAGACATCCTGGAGACTGAAAACAGTTACTATCTTGTGATGGAGCTCTGCCCAGGAGGAAACCTTATGAACCACATCTATGAGAAGAAACGACTTGATGAGAGGGAGGCACAGAAATACGTCCGTCAACTAGTCATGGCTGTGGAGCACCTGCACAGGGCTGGGGTAGTACACAGGTGAGACACACACACACACACTTCACATCCTGCACAGTATGCAGTCTAAATTACTACGACTTACTCTAGCTTAACTCGAGCACCTTCGGCTGGAGTTCACTGACATTTTTGTGTGGCATCTTAAAGAAATATTTATTAATTCATTCATTAGCTAAACCACTTAGTCCTATAAGGGTCACGGGGAGGATGGAGCCTATCTCAACAGACATTGGGCAAAGGCGGAGTACACCCTGAACAGCTTGCCAGACCATCGCAGGGCCAACACAATCACACAACCATTCACACTTACACTCACAGCTAGGGGCAATTTGGAACAGCCACTTAGCCTAATATGCATGTCTTTGGACTGTGGGAGGAAACGGCGCAAGCATGGGGAAAACATGCAGACTCCACATAGAAACGCCACCGCCAAGCCCAGTAACTCAAACCCAGGACCTTGCTGTGAGGCGGCCGTGCTAACCACTACACCGCATTTGTGCCGCCACCTTGCAGAAATAATTGTTTCGGATTTTGTGAGAGTTGGTGTTTGCTGATTTGAGATTTAGAGACTATCATGAATGCACAGTGGGATCAGAAATCTTCTTTGTTTATTATACAGTGTTGTGAATAAATGCTTTGTGTGCTAATTACCAGTGATGTTTTGTCTGTAGCTTAGATACTAACGCTGACTCGAGCACACTGTAAAATTAAATAATCATTTTTCTTTCTTCCTCCAGAGACCTAAAGATTGAAAATCTTTTGTTAGATGAACAGGACAACATAAAGCTCATAGGTAAGCAAGTAAAGGCACTCTCGACTCTCAACCACTCCCAGTTCCACAGAGAGGACTTTTCACAGCATCACTCCAGTCCTAATGTAAACTCATAGCACCATTACATGGTCCTCTTTGGCATGTGGTGAAGACTGATGGGGCAATCATTATCTCATTAAAACCAAACAACCTCTCACCTCTGTGAAGGTCTGCCTCAGCATACAGAGCTGCAAGTTAACAGCTGAGTGTGACAGACAGGCTTAGTGTTGGACAGCTATACCCCCCCCCCCCCCCCCTTTGTTGTGAAAGAGTTGCTAAAGACTGCCATGATTGCTTTTGTCTATAGCACTAATTTAAGCAGCATAGCCTGTAAACTTGAGTAACGTTCAGTCCATTTAAACTTCTTTCTCTTACTCATTGTGTTGACACAGATTTTGGACTTAGTAACTGTGCAGGAATCCTGGGATATTCCGACCCTTTTAGCACACAGTGTGGCAGCCCAGCTTATGCCGCCCCTGAACTGCTGTCAAGGAAGAAGTATGGGCCCAAAGTAGATGTCTGGTCGATGTGAGTTTGCAAAATCTGCACTACATGATTTCAATTTATTTCACATTGCACCAAGTCATCTCTTTTAATTTTACAGCAGTGGAAGAGTAAGAACAGGTTTCATGGTATTCCATACGTCTTCTTCATATCTCATTCATGCACTTTGCCGAACAACTTGGTCCTAAAAGGGTCATGGAGAGGCTAGAGCCTACTATAGCCAACTCTGGGCAAAGAGAGGGGTACACCCCGAACAGATCACCAGACCATTATGAGGCCAACACACGTGCGCGCACACACACACACGCACACACACACACACACACGCACAAAACCATACGCACACATACCTAGGCGCAATTTGTATCAGCCAGTTAGCCTAATGTGAATGTCTTTTGACTGTGGGAGGAAACCAGAGTACCCAGAGGAAACCCACTCAAGAACAGGCAGAACATGCACACAGAAACACCCTCGCCAAACCCAGGACCTTGCTTGTGAGATGGACGTGCTAACCACTACACCACCGTGCCACCCCTCATCCTGATCTCAGTTACATACTAAATCTAATATAAATATTTAGGCACTGCTTAAAAGCGGAGCTCCGAAAGTGTTTCAGTTAACAGAAACAAGAATACGTAAAGTAAGAGAATAAGTGTGGCGGCGGGGCGCGTGATATATTCTTCCAGCAATTTTCTTCATTTATTGGGTTGCCTGTGTGGGCACGTGAGCACAGACACGACAACAAAATCCAGTTTTTGGCTTTATGACATTTGCGTAAATATGTAGCTCTGGAGCTCCGCTAAAGTTATATAAAATACTTCATATCCATAAAATACTTCAATTTTAGCGGTTTTATTTCACTTAAAATGTCTGAAGGTAAACTGACACTAATTAGATTTTTTTTTTATTCTTTCATGTAAATTTAAAACAGTTGGTCAGTGAATACAGTGTTGAGAATAAAAAGGTATTTCAGTATCATTAGACTTTTATTTTGAGCTGAACTCAGGATGAGGTAAGGATTACAAGATTAGCTATTTTTCTAACCTGTACAACTGTGTGTGTGTTCTAATGCAGTGGAGTCAACATGTACGCCATGCTCACTGGCACCCTTCCTTTCACGGTGGAGCCTTTCAACCTTAAAGCATTGCACCAGAGAATGGTGGACAAGGACATGAACCCTCTGCCTCCTTCACTGTCCTCAGGTACAAATAAACTTGCAATTACCATGTATGACACACTAGAATCAGCACTTCCAGAGTCTAAGTACAAAGTCAATCCATTTTTATATTAGAGGTCCTTTATCAGCTGTGCTTCTGAGGCTGATGTGGTAAAGCCAGTTTGTAGCAAATGCCCTGAGAAAGTTACTAATACTGCAGGTAAGATGTTCAGCACTGGGCGAAGGAAGGGTACACCCTGAACAGCTCGCCAGACCATCACAGGGCAACACACACACACACAACCATTCACACTTACATCCACACCTGGGGCAATTTGGAATAGCCAAGTAGCAAGTAGCCTAATGTGCATGTATTTGGATTATGGGAGGAAACCGGAGTACCCGGAGAAAACCCATGCAAGCACAGGGAGCACATGCAAACTGCACACAGAAACGCCTGCCCATAAAGATAAGGAATCATAAATATAAATGCAAATGCACAGCGTTGTTTCAGGATGTTTCAAGGACCATCTCAGGGAGGAAATGGCAATAGTTACTCTACCAATCCAGTGGAGAAGAACGTGAAAGCCCGCAAAATGACCTAATAACCCTGATGGGCATTATTGCACGCGCATAAACCCTCCTACTTCACACCGATTGCGTTCCGACGGCAAGTTCCACCCAAAACAAGATATTCTGGAACAACCTGCGCCACCATGTTGACTAAGATGCGGCCACCAGTGTCAAGTTGTTTCGGAACAAAGTTTTATTCCCGGGTAGTTGCGCCAGGGCAACTTATTCCAAGTGCAAATGCCGGAATAAAAGCAGTTTAAGTCTGTAGATTGTTCTTCCAGAATATATTCACTCAGTTGTTGCTCTGATGATTAGCGCTACAGAGCCCTGCCTAACACTGATCCAAAATTTCCTACACATATTGAATTTTGGTTAAGAATTGTTTATTTGAAAGCCATGGTGTATGATTAATATCATTATTGTCACGTGATGCCGTTTATTTAACCCTTTAGCACTTCCCTTGGGGTGGAAAAGGACAGATTTATCATAGGATCAAGGTGATCAATCACAGTAAGCTTGAACTGATTGGCAGTAACTGTTAGCCTAAGGGGACAAGGAAGCAAATAAGCTCTCCATTACAATACAGAACTGAAATAAGATTATCCTCCTTATGTAATAAAGATGTTATCATGGAAGCATAGGTATGTGTTTAGTCATCAATCTTCTTATGTAACACACTAGGTGGAAGGTACTGGGTTAATTGGATTTTATCACATAGAGTTAGGACAGCGTGGTTTTATCTCAGTTATGAGAGTGGTGCAGTGTTGGGTTGTGTCTTGTGTTGTATTATAAGCTCTCTGTATGCATCTCTGTAGCGCTCTGAGAGGTTGATTGAAGGTCAGCTATAGATTTACAGATTTCAGTGTCTGTGATTAAATGAAGTAGAGAATATGACCCTCAAGCCTATCATTTAAGCAAATGTAAATTAATAAACTCCGACTGACTGATTATTGTTTTTGCCTGCAGCTGCAGTTAGTTTACTGAAGAGCCTTTTGGAACCAGACCCTGCTAAAAGACCAAACATCCACCAAGTAATGGGTGATTCATGGCTTCAGTTGGGCAACCCTCACACTGGAATCCCTTATTTAAACAGGTAAAAAAAAAAAAAAAGGCAAATACTACATTTTTATTATTATTTATTCCAGACATAACTGAAGTGATCAGTCTGTGTTTTTCTGTATATAAATATAACACATTATGTTTTGACACCTTGCATAGGATCCATATTGAGGAGATCAATCACACGGTTCTTCTGCATATGACTGAAAAAATGGGCTACAAACACAGTGAGGTCCTTAGTGCTGTGCTTACTAACCGAGCTTGTCACACTCTTGCTGTCTACTTCCTCCTAAACAAGAAAATGAAAAGGCTCTCGAAAGAGTACCGGGTGAGTGTGATGCTTAGTGGCACAACGATCTGCTGCTTATAGATGTTCACGTGTCATTAATTATCCATTTTGCTGAACACAAGAATTTTTGTGTGGAATTTGCATGTTCTCCCTGTGCAAGTGTGGGTTGTTTCCTGTTACTCCAGTTTCCTCCCACAATAAAAAATATACATATTAGGCTAACTGGATGTTCCAAATTGCCCCAGGTGTGAATGTGAGTGTGAGTGTGAATGGTTGTGTGTGTCGGCCCTGCGATGGACTGGCGAGCTGTTCAGGGTGTATCCCACCTTCACCCAGAGTCCGCTGAGATAGGCTCAAGCCTACCCTGCAACCCTAGCAGGATTTGGCAAATGAATGAATAAATGAACTAGAGGAGCACTTATAGAGTACAAGGTACCTCCACCAGCACAAATGGATTATTATAACCTGGCACAGTTATAATGAAATATCTCCCCTAGTGAGCATCAAATGAAAATTTGTTCAAGATACAGCTTTTTCAGGATTTATTTTTTAGAATGTTCCCATATATGGATCACCTCCAAATTTGAATTCCTTCCAGGCCCAGGTCCCACCCCTCCACCAAGTTGATGAAAAGTTTTTGTGTAATCCTGCTAACAGCAAACACCTTTAATAAATGCTTGTTAAAAAGCCTCTATCCTGGATCCAGATCGTGATGGTACAGGTTCAGGTTCTCCAAAAATGTTACAGGTTCTTGCCAGGCGCATACCACATCCCTCCACCAAGTTTGGTGAGAATTGTTTCTGTGGTTTTTGAACAATCCTGCTAAGAGTAAAAAAACAAAACAAAAACAAATGGACCCTGACGAATACATAAATGAATGAACACACGAATATTATATACTTTACTGACCGCATTCTGTTCATTATTAGGAACAATAAAAGATCCGGTTTAACCATATTGAAAGGGGCAAGGGGACCAAATGGCCCATCTGCTGAATGAAATGTAACTAAACCATATTGATTTATCCACAGGAGAAGCAGTACACTATGGAAAAGGAGAAAAAGAGTGAGCTGTTCCAGACACAGTGGAGGAAACACATTGAGAAGATCACGATTCCCCCAAAGCAGACACCGGTCTATCTGGCTGTGAGCAAAGGCCCTACCAAAGAAAAGAAACAGAAAACAGGTGAGCACATGAGACGGATAACACCAGTGACTTAATAGCTTAATTACCGCCTCATGCTGTCAGCCCAAAACATCTGAAACACAACATATACTGTGAGTAGTCCTATGAATGTGAGTAGCATTATGTGTCCTGGAATAAAAGGTATTACTTATTATAGGCTTAGCTAAGAGCGTGTCTCTCTTTCTCAGGGCTTCTGAAAGCAATGACCGGCCTGAAGGACGCTTACTCACGACAGGGTGGCTGCATTGCCTCATCCTCTTTAGAATACCTAGAAATCCACCCACTGTTTCCACAAACGTCTCAAGGAGGCCGGCACCTTGATGCTCAGCCTTCCAAGAAAGATGGCCCGAGAGCTGTGGACGTGCCTGCGCGGCCTCCCTCATCACTGGGTGCGCATTCCTGGGCATCAGCGAGCAAAGAGCCTAGCAAAGATGACCCACCATCACCCTGGTACAAGCTCACCAATGGAGCCCTCTCACCACCGCGACATGTTTCTGCTTTTCACCTGCCAGACAGCTCTTACCTCAAAAAGGCCACCATCCCCAATGTCCCAGTGGTCATTGTAAAACCTCAACCCAAGAGTAGTCCCCCGAGCACAGAGCGGCCCAATAAACCTGACTCATCCAGCAGTGGGCGCAGCAATAGGGCCAACAATGGGGCCAGCAATAGGGCCAACAATGGGGCCAGCAGTGGAGGCAGTAGTGGGGGCAGCAGTGGGGGAAACAATGAGGAGCCCAGCAGCCCCCAACACCGTTCTAAATTTCCCTCTATGGGCATTGGACAGATCTTGAAGAAGAAAGTTCAACCCTTTGCTTTTCCAGCACCTCTGTTCAGGCCTGAGCCAGCCGTAGAGGTAGAGTCACCGACTCCATACCACATGCAGACTCTACTGTGTGCCTCTGGGGCTCTTAAGACTCTGTGCTGATTGATGATGAAGGCACATTTAAACTTTCTTTTGAAGTTGAAAACTGGGGAAAAAAATGTTTAAAAAAATGCTTCACCACTAGATCTTAAGTACTGTCACATTATCAAGTAAACACACTATTAAAACAGAAACTGTATGCAGTAAACTGATCTTAACTACCACTGAATTTTTTATTCCGTTTGAAGCACCAGGGCTTCCAATGTGTCAGGGTAATCGAACTTGAACCCTCTGGGGAGTGAGCTGTCCACAATATGCACAGATAGATGCCTGTAGATGCCTGGGCACACCCCAATTCCGAGCACTGTGTTATTAATTACCTCGAATGTGGCACATTGGTCACGAACTCGAATGCTTATTGTAATATTTTCATTTTACTGTAATCACCGTTTAAGGGTTATGTAAAGACTTTCATTAAACTACATATATTTTTCAATAGAAGATGCTGCATCACTGCCAGTTCACCATGTACCTCAGAGCACCTGTGAAGCAAATCACCCTGAGATGGACCTGTTTTTACTACTTGGCGGCATTATTAAAGCTATTGCTGCCCTTCCACCTCACAAGTTACAGAGACTCAGGTCTATTTCACAAAAAAGAAAATCTTCCCTTAGCCTTGCTGTGAATTACTGTCACCACTAGCTTTTCGCTTACCTTGAAAGAGATTTCTGAACTTTATGTAGCCTTAAATACCATGTGTTCAAGCCCTTTGTTAAAATAGGGCTATTCAGCAGTATTGTTACATTGTGTAGCCTGTGTATCATCATTCGAAATGAATACGTGCATTTTAGTGGAGGAAGTGGGCGTCCGTCAGGGTGTAACCCATCATGTTGAGTGATGTAGTAGACCGTCTAATAGTACAGTCATTTTGTTTCCAGTGTTAATCATCGACATCATGGGTGTCAAACTCATTTCCACTGAGGACCACATCACTAAATTTGTAGGTCATTGAGAGCCAAATAATTACCGAACATCTATTCAGAAAGGGCAACCATAAAATTTGCATGGCAGAATGATTTTTTTTTAGGCATTTGTCCACTTTTCCTTTTCTGGTAACACTTGACCACAATGGCGCATCGACAAGGTGCGCGACTATCAACCTGCTTCAAATCCGGGTTGATGCCCCAGCCATCCGTAACTGGGAGTCCATGGGAGCTAATTGGTTGAAGTGAAGTGTGTTAGGTCACCCCCAAATACACATGGGCGTGCTGTTTGTGAAGAGTGGTCGTGTGATAGGGAAGGAAATACCTGACGGGGGAATTGGACATGACGAAATTGGGGAGGAAAAGGAGCGGGTTTGGGTGATTTATGAATAACTAGCTGTTTACTTAAAATAGGTTCCCGCCATATTGGTTAGCACGACCATCTCACAGCAAGAAGGGCCCGGGTTCGAGTCCTGGGTTCGGACGTTTCCATGTGGAGTTTGCATGGGATTCCTCCGGGCACTCCAGTTTCCTTCTGCAGTCTAAAACAATGCATATTAGGCTAATTGGCTGTTCCAAAATTGTCCATAGGTGTGAGCGTGACTGGGAATGGGTGTTTGTGTGTGTGTGTTGAGCCTGTAATGGTCTAGCGAGGTACCCTGCCTTCGCCTGGTGTTGGCTGAAATAGGCTCCAGCCTCCCCACAACCCCAATGGGATTACTGTAAACAGTTTGGAAATGAGGGAGAGTTAGTGAGTTTGCTGCCACCAAGTGGATGGATGATGAATTACATTTCATGGTAATGGTTGTACGATAATAATTTCCTTTGAAAGGTGTTGTGGGCCAAATAAAATGAGTTGGGGGGCCGGCTTTTTCCCGCGGGCCTTGAGTTTGACACCTGTGATCTACATGTTTTAATCCTAATTCAGTTCTGACCCTGTGATGTGAGAATAACTTGTAAATATGAATTCAGAGTGTCTTTCATGTTGTGAGTACATTGATGCCGTCACTCATTGCACATTACTGTAGTTGGGGTAAAAAGCTTTTCAGAGTGTTTACTTGAACAGAAGGCTATAAACTGTTTGTTAATAAACTTTTTCTAACGTGAAACTCCTCTTTGCATGTGAAAAGACGTTGTTCAAATGATTTGTTGGATGTGGTTTTGTTACAGTGAACAATGAATCTGAGGTCTGAAGTCTTTTGAATTCTGAGGACCTTTCTTTTTGTAAATTTTATAACAAGTTGTGTTTAAGTGAGAAGAGATTTTTTTATGCTGTAAAAAAAGAATTTTAATATTTATATTTTAAAATATGAGTATTTGTGTTCCATGTTCCTTTTGCACTAAACACATTGCTTTTATGACACTTGTTACACAATAAAACTGATTTGAATGAGAATATTACTTCATTATAGCATGTTTTACTACCTCACATACGACAAAAATGATTTATTTATATTCTTGGAGGGTGAAGTGCGACATTTTGTGCTGTCCATTTTTCTCATGGGACACCTGTGAAATAAGGGACAGCTGAAAACCCCCACAGGCCTCGTTTAATCCTGTCAGCTGTGCAACAGCCCCACAAATACCCAACATATGCACATGCAGTGTGTGTCCATACTTTCTCTGGAGTTTGCATTTTCTCCTCATGCTTTCGTGAGCATCTTGCCCTGGTTTCAGACATGCATATTAGGTTCATTCATTCATTTATTTATTTCCTGAACCACTTAATCCTTACTAGGGTTGCAGAGAGGCTGGAACCTATCGCTGCCGACTATGGGAGAACTTGGGTACACCCGGAACAGCTTGCCAGTCCATCGTAGGGCCAACACACACACAATCACACTCACACACCGTGGCAATTTGTATCAGCCAATTAGCCTAATGTACATGTCTTTGGACTGTGGGAGAAAACTGGAGTACCCAGAGGAAACCCACACAAGCACAGGGAGAACATGCAAACTCCACACAGAAACGCCCAAGCCAAACACAGGACTTAAACCCAGAACCTTCTTGCTGCAAGGTGGATGTGTTAACCACTACACCACCATGCATTAGAAAAATTGGTTATTCCAAATAGCCCCTTGATATGAATGTATGTGTAAATAGATGTTTGTAATAGAGAACAGGTTCTGAAGTTTCTGATAGCAACCCTCTTTCTCAGGGAAAAATATGTATAGTATATTAGAACATGAACCATGAAGTGGCCCAATGCTTCAACTTACAGAATGATCAGAATCATCAAGTTACAGAATGTGAAGTGAGTGATTGAGTGAATATGGTGGTAACAGTTAATCTAAACCATCTATGTACACACCCAGCTACTAAAACCGGATACTTCTAAAATCACACACATCGCAAGTCTTGGCTCGACTTGTGCACAGCAGCAGAATAGAATGGAATAGAATAGAATAGAATAGAATAGAATAGAATGGGGAAATAATCCTAAATACAAGCAAAATGATGGTTTGTGATTTTCCGGAACACCATCAAAACGTACATAATCAGAAACCTTATTTCTAGCTGCCTGTGATCCGAGTACTAGTACTTCTGTCTTATCAGAGTTTAGTAAGA
>JBCNYH010000016.1:8594073-8624836 GCA_039654325.1 Tandanus tandanus | reverse complement strand
CTTTCCCCCCCCCTTTTGGGTTCTTGGGCCCCCTTTTGGAAATGTGGTTCTTGGGAACTTGGGGAGGGGGTTTAGGAAGAATTGGCGGGAAAAAAAAAAAAAAAAAAAAAAAAAAAAAAAAAAAAAAATATCAAGGACTACTTATACATTTACATTAATTACATTTATTATTGCATACATACAACATCGATTACTCCGTACATTTGCACAGTTTGCTATGAATTTAAATCACAGGTTGAATACTAAGTACTAAACTGCAGTCATGGTTTGTGTTTATACCTACAGTTATGGTTACCAACACAAGGATCTCTACTACTGAGTTAAAGTTTTAAACGTCACCATCACAAAACGAGTTAATAGTTAAATATTCGCATGACTTGAATTTTTTTAGTAGCTGAATAGAACTGAACAGGACATGTAATGATATAACTTTCCAGTGGTTACAATTTTCCAACAGCTGAAATAAAACTTTCCTTTAATTCTTAAATTTCCTTTAAGTCATATTTTAAAGGGGATTCAATTTAGGACTGATTTAATAACCTGCATCTCCTTTTTCTTAGGTTGCCGGACATATTCAAGTTTTGCATTGGCTACATCCTTTTAAAAAAAGAGTGTAGAGAGTAAAGTGTGCAAACAACATCTGCTTTAAAGGTACAGTACACTGTCACCTATAGCTGCTGTACCTACATGACTTAATGTCTGTTCAATAAACAACCCTTCCATAAACAAAGAGCATGTCATATTATATGAAAACATGACAGGATCATATTATATGAAAAGGATAAGACATGAAATTTCACACACAAAACCAAAGAAGAAGAAAAAACCCCAACAACTCAGTGACTTGCCGGTCTCCCGTAACCTTTGTCCCTTGTCAAAATGCCACGTTGTTGTGTTTTCCTCCACAGAATGCCCTCGTAAGATTCTTTATGAAACGTATTGTTATGCAGCTGTGTAATGGAAGAATAAGTGAAATGAGAATTTCAGTTAAATCAGTACTAACCCCCAACACTGCCACAAAGGATGAAAATGCAGGGGTGGAATTCAGTGAAACTAAGCTACTGGACAACAGGACTAGTGAAATTATGAAACTACTAGTCCTCCTTCATATTTACTGCTCAGGAACAGGTTAGATCTTCTTTGCCTATTGGATTTGTCGGGTCGCCAGCAGGATGACTTGCTACCTAATTTCACTCGCCCTACAGACTTCTGACTCGCCACGGGCCAGCAGACTAGCGTTAAATTCCACCCCTGAAATGGTGTAAGAGAACACTGCACAAGAGAAAGATATTAATCCCCAAATTCCAAGAAAACATCCAAACCAAATTAGCAGATTTAAACATCAATACAGTATGAAATGCACAAACTAATGACTTTCAATATGTTGATGGCACAGTGTCACATACAGTCGAGATAAACACTGGATATCAATACGATAACTGTTTATCAGACAAGGAGCATGTAACAGATATATTTTCCTAACGTGCTGAAGTACCGTCTGATTAATTCTGATCCAGGAGAGAGGATACACACAACATCAAACTGCGACGTAAGGTTTTCAAACAACAACAAAGAAAAAAAAACCCTCAGCAAATGACCACAGACATACACAGTGCAAATATGTATTTGGAGAGCACTCACCAGGACACGCCATACTTCCTCAAACAAAGAACAGAAAGAACCACATTCCCAGTGAAACCGAAGTACCAGCTCACAGTGAACTGAAAAATGGGAGATTCATTACACAGAGCTTTGTGGTATGGTCAGGGTCATACATCTTTGCATCACTGACAAACACCAGAACTCATTAAAATAAGCACATTCATTAAATGCGCAGCGGTTCTGTTGATTGCTTTGGATTACATGAAGCGGAAGCGAGGGACTACACACTCGACTGTGGGACGGGGACACAGCACTCATGCCAGGAAACAGATATGCCTTCTTCAACCTGAAAACTCAAAACTCTGGCCTCAAAGTACATGTGAAGACCTAAAGGATAAGAGCATTTCAGTGCAATACCAGTATGGCAGGTACATATATATATAAAATATATATATACACGCATTTTAGACTACTGTACATTTTTAAACAACATTGAAGGCTAAATAATACATATATCCACGACATACATACTTAAGCATGATTGGTCTAAAAATATTACACAGGAAGAAAAATAGCCCCACAAAGCAGGCAGTACTCCTCAGCCTACGTGCCACATTATAACAGTTATGCCCGGGCCCAAGGTGGACACCAAAATGTGATGATCAGTGATGGTGTTTTCGAGTTAAACTACTAAACACAAATTCAATATGGCAGCTCTGGTGTCCATTTTGAATAATACATTGTGATGAAATTCAATAGACTTGTGTAGTTACACCCTCCCAACATCCACACCAAAAATGCTGATGATCACTGGTGGAGCTTTTCAGAAAGTGTGCAGAATGCAAATTCAAGATGGCGGATACGACGGCCATATTGAATATCGGATCATGACAAAATTCAATAGGCTTGTGTAGATACACAGTCCCAACATTCACACAAAAAAATGGTGATGATCGGTAACGATGTTTTTAATTTGGTGCGTGGAATGCAAATTCAAGATGGCAGCTGTGGCGGCCATAATGGATATCAGACGGCAACAAAAATCAATAAGCTTGTGTTGTTACACAGCCTCAACATCCACCCCAAAAATGGTGATGACCGGTGATGGCGTTTTTCAGTTAGTGCATGGAATGCAAGTGTGTACAGATGGAGGATGGACATCGCACACCCACTGGGCTAACATGTTAAACGTGGGTCTGTGTAATGAGATGAATGATCAGTGTTAGACAGTAATGAAGGATATGCACCAAATTTCCACCACTTTGGAGAAAAATACAGACATGAGTCATAAAACAGATTGAACGTACATTCATAATGAGAGAAATCAGAGAAAAAAGGCAAAACCACTAAATGCTGTTACTCCATTTTAAAAACAAAAACTCCAGAGGCCATATTAAAAGATTTAACATCATCCAAGGATCTAACAGAGATTTTTTTGCAGCTTGCAACCACTTTAAATGCTGCAAAACCAAACGCATAGTGGTAAAAAAAAGCAATTACAATTGATAAGAAAAAAAATAAAATATTGCACAGAA
This sequence comes from Tandanus tandanus, assembly GCA_039654325.1. NCBI lineage: Eukaryota > Metazoa > Chordata > Actinopteri > Siluriformes > Plotosidae > Tandanus > Tandanus tandanus. The sequence continues at coordinate 8,621,699 of JBCNYH010000016.1, read as the reverse complement.
TTTCACCCAGCTGTGTGAACATGTATTTCTAAATATGTGGACACATATCAACATCATATTTAATCTAGGCCTGCTCTGGGTTGACTAAAGGATTTATCTGTTTCTGATAGTTGAGACTTGAGCACTTCAATACACTTGTGTACAAACCACACACACACTTAAGGAATTTCTCTAGTATTCCCACACACAATATCAGCAGAACATTACAATATATTATCTTTCCATAAACGCAGGGATCAGTGGGTTTCTTGGGGTTGTGTTAGTCCTGCCTGGAATAGGAGGGGGCAGTTTTGGGAAATCAGGGGTGGTAAGGGAAGCCCAGTTACTGTCAGAGTCAAACCCAGAGGCGGGAAAGCTGCTTTGGGGCTGCTGAATCGTTGTGCTAGCGGATGAATGAAGCAGTGGCGGTTTCGTCACTGCAGTTAATGGTGAAGCTTTTCTTGACCTCTCAAAGTCTAAATCATCATCAAAGGTCACCCACTGCTGGACTTTGGATGGAAGTGGAGCTAAAGCTGCTGGGGGTTGTCTGGAGAAGGAGGAAGGCAGGGTTGAGCTATGAACGATGGCAGACGCAGCTCTGTGAAGGCTCGGCTCGGCATCAAAGTCAGGTGTGAGTGAGCGACGCTGTAATGTTGCCACTGTGCCAGTAAATGGGTTGGTGCTGTTGGGTCTAGATTGAACATCAGAGGAGACCGGAAGGGTTTCCTGTGAGCGGCTACGAGAAGGAGGCGGGGGGGCTAGCAAGGCTGGCATGGGTTCAGGTGTCAGCACTGGGTTGGACTGGGGAAACAGAGGAATCGGAGTGGAATTCAGAGACCGCGAGCTGATGGATGAATGGACGGAGCTGTGGAGGGAAGAATGCCTAGACAGGGATTGGCTGTTTAACCAGGAAGTGGAGGAGAACAGATCAGAGGTGAGATTGTCAAAGGGGCCCATTTCCAATTGTGCTTCTTTTCGGATTCCATTTGTTCCATTCGTCTAGAGAGAAAACACACCAACAGATCGTGTCAAAACTAACCTTCAGCAAGAAAAAGTGGGCCGAATTAATACAAAAACCACAAAATAAACATAGTGGACAAAAGGACTGATATAAATATAAACAACACAAGAATACTGCACTTACATTAAATACATTAATGTTATGCAACTATAAGACTTTCCTTTTGTTTAATAAAAAGTAAAGTCTTATATGAGATGTGATCAAAAAGTACCAGGACTGTTCCTGTAGCAAACGTGTGGAGCGTGGCATGGTCATGTGTGTGCACAGGACAGAACAGTAACTCTTGAGTCATTATGTCACATGACATTGCACTCTCAACATCAAGACCTGTACTTCACGTGTGTGACAACATGCACATGAACAAGCCTGAGAACAAGTCTCTTTTTAGTTATGCTGTAATAGTCAGTCTTGCACTCAGCACTAATAAACTTTCTTCTTTTACCATTACACTGTTATGAGCATATCTAACAACCTCTCTCTCTCTCTCTCTCTCGCTGTTATTTTTGAGGTACACATGCTACTTCTGAGATCCCAGTGATCCTGATCCTTCTGCTCTCTGAATCCTGTGATCTGTCCTGATGTGCTACTACTGGTTGGAGTTCTGATCTTAGAAGCCCCTTGCTCCTGCTGATGATGATCCACAAGTACCTAAATATCCACTCAGAAACTGTGAAGATGACTTTTCACTGCTGGTGATATAAACTCTTTTACTGAAATGATTTAGGACTATAATTCCCATTACAATAATAAGATAACCAACTAGACTTCATGTTAAACTGTAGTGAAGTTTCAGCTACATGGTTTGTATTTTTATCTGGTTTCACCCAAATGAGGATGGGTTTCCCTTCTGAGTCTGGTTCCTCTCAAGGTTTCTTCCTGGCATATTAAGTTTAAGTTCTTTACCAGATTTGTTTTTACTATCTACAGTTGCTTTGCAACAGTGTCAATTATAAAAAGCACCACACAAATAAAACTGAACTGAATTAAATTGAACTGAATGAGCTCAAGCGTTTATGACTGACAGTAAAGACCCTTGAAATGCTTCAGCACATCTGTGGTAGTGAAGCAATGAGTCAGGCAAGATGTTTTGAGCAGCATTCAAACTTCAAGAGGAAGAGGAAGACATTCTCTCTCTTAATGCATAAAAGTCACCAAAAAATCCTAACAAAACAAATAAAAAACCCACTGACTCATTGCTATAATGTCATAGGAGAGATAAAGCATTTCAAAGGTATCAATGCTGCCAATTTCCAAAATCTGATGTTTGTTTTCTAATGCATATTGAAATCATAAATGTGAACATGCACGTTGCCACAAAAGCATGTGTAACACAACTCTCAGTGTTGACAGGCGCGGCCATGCAGAATACTGACTCGTGACAATTACTACTCTGGTGCTGCACGCACATAACTGTGCCACACGCTTTCTGTTCACTACAGATACAATCCTGGAACTTGTTGATCACACCTTGCATGCGATGAACTATGGATAATGTTGCTGTAATATCTCCACTGTTTCAATTTAATGTCTGAATAAGGAGACGCTGAAAATGACGACTGAAACCACTGACAGACAAAAGTTGGTGACGAAAGACAAAAACTTTTCTTGAACCAATTGTGAAACTCATCGTTTTCCTAAATAACTGGTAATACTAGTAACTCTGCACATGGCTAAGAGGTTCAAGTTAAGTTTTTTTACTTCTTAAACACTTACATACTACCAGCAACAACAAAAAAAAAAACTATAAATGGAATTTAAAGAATCCAACTAAAACATGAGAAAAGGGGGAAAAATCAAGTGAATCACATGAAGGTCACTACAATGCATTAGTGTACATGGGGAAAGACGACTATGGTTCTGTGAACACAATGCTGAGGCCAGAACTAGAATTAAATACCTTTCAACCTGAGGATTGCTCCTGCTTGAGAGACAAAGAGAAAGATAAACACACATACACATACCAGTCAACAAAAGAAGGAAATCACAGAATCACAGACACAGTAAGGGGTAAGAGAGAAGAAAGAGCTGAGAAACCAACAGAAAATGCCTGTAATGTCAGCAAAGATAGCCAGGAGCACTGATGGTTCATCTGCATCTCGGAGGAAGCGGGTTTAATATGTACGTTTAATTTAATTTGATTAAATGTAAAAAATGCACGAGTTTAAATTTATATATGAAGACATGTCACTAGAGGTTTATTGTAGGTAGAATTAATGAGTAGTGTGATTAACACGAATATACAGAAGATATCAAGACATGCTAAACCTTGCTTCTTCTATAAACACAAAGGCTTGTGTCCGAAACTTTCTGTGCCAATTATCACAAAAATAATCCTTTAAAAACTTTTTATTCATTAAACAGCTCTTCGCTATCACGTGATACAGAGGGCAAACCTCAGGTCATGTACATAGAGCCAGTCAACCACACAGCTGCTCAGGCAGTGCCAAGGGCGGGGTAACGCACTCGGAGGAAAGTGCTATCCACCAATCTCTGTATGCACGAGCTCACAAACACACATGACTGGTTACTGTCACTTGTGTATGCCACCCCTACACCCCTCCCTCCCTGACAGCACGGGCAAATTTACTCTTTTGGGCTCCGGGTTCCATGCACTGGTATGAGTGTGTTATGTGCATGTTGAACTGTGATGGACTACAGAACTCTGCAGGGATTTTTACACCTGGACTGTGTCCCCTGGATAGGCTCCAGAACAACTGCAACCCTAATCAGGATAATTCGGTTAACTGGAGATGGAATGATGTCGACAAAACGAGAGAAGACAGAAAAAGCAAGGCCTGAAGGAAATAGGATTGTGATGTAATGTCTTTATATAGACGCTAGTGTATGATGTACGAATGAAAAGACTCGGAGAATCCTGCTAGTAATGACAGGAAATCATTCATCATCAGATCTTTACAGTGAGTCACATCTAATTAACTGTGGCTGAATATTTCATGAGAAATCTTATTCCATTTTCTAACTAACAAAACATTAGTATAGTTAAAGTTGGGGTTGGTAATCTGGAAAGCTATCAAAATATGAAGGAAGCATCTCTTCAGTGCTCCTTTCCAAGGACACGCCCCCTCCACACGTTTTCTGACTGCAGTCATGAGCAGGGTAGGGTCATGCATAAGCAGGGAGATTGGAGCATTTGATTGGACGTTTCCCAGCGGACCGTAAGGCAGTGACTGGTCGGCATTTGCACAGGATTACAGCAGCCGAAGATGATGGATTTTTTTTTTTCAGACCTTTTTTAGATCTCATTAGTTATTGACTGCCGTCGGGGTGTACAGACCATTTTAACCAAAACAGCCTGTGAATACATCTACAAATTTACCAACCCCAGCTTTAATTAGATTTTTGTAAGATCTATAAACCAAACAAAACCACAAACCTGTAAAATCATCATGAGACTATAAATGTGCATCGATGCATTCATGTTATCAAGTCTGTAATTCATTTTCATTCATTCATTTTCATTTTCATTCACATTCATTTTCATATAGATAATCATCTCCTCTTCCTCTTCTTTCGGCTGCTCCTCTCAGGGGTCGCCACAGGGGATCATCCGTCCTGTGCATCCCTCTTCATCACACTTATCACCTGCATGTCCTCCATCACCATATAAATAAATCTACTCTTTATCCCTTCTCTTCTCCTACCAGGCTGTTCCATCCTCAACATTCTTCTACCAATATACCCTTCATTCCTCCTCTGCACAAGTCCAAATCTCACTCTATCCCCAAACACTCTTACCTGTGCTGTACCTCTAACATGTTTGTGTCTAATTCTGTCCATTCTTGTCCCTCCCAGAGAAGATCACAGCATCTTCATCTCTGACACTTCCAGCTCTGCCTCCTGTCTTTTACTCAGTGTTACTGTCTCCAGACCGTACAGCACAGCTGGTCTCATTACTGTCTTATAAACCTCTCCCTTCACTCTTACAGATACCCTTGCATCCTCACTAAAGATGCTCATGTAATACACTGAAATACACACAGTACATCCTAACAAATAGCAGTGGATCTTTCCTGTCCGTCACACGTCCACAGCTGACAGTCAAACACACATCTCATCATTTACACCAACACACAGCTCAGATGTTTTAAAAAAGATTTTATAGAGATTTCTACCAGGAACAAAACTCCTACTAGTCTTTTATTAAAATATACAGCAGAAAAGAGAACTGCATTATTTAACCATGCACTTACCTGAGTTGCAGAAGCAGGAGCAGGAGAAGGCGCAGGAGCAGCCTCTGGTGGCAGGGCATGTGAGGAGCGGCTACGGGGTGGTGGTTTGGGTGATGCCAGACCAGGCTGAGGTGGCATAGCTGTACCGATGCTTGCAGCAGCTGGCTGCGGCTGCAGAGGGGCTGAGACAGTTGGCACCATAGGCAGTGGCAGGGTGGGTACCATGGGTGGAGGCAACTGGGCCTGTATCGGAGGCCGAATTGGGGAGGTGGCCTGAGGCTGCATTGGAGAGACCATCTGAGGCCTCATCGAGCCAGACAATGACGGAGGTGGAGCTGTAGGACATAAAAGAACACAGCCCTGTTCATATCACTGGGTAGTCTAGTATCACGCGACTGATACACCAAAGACAAAAATCAGTCAATTTAATTTATACATTTATACCTTATAGTTGATAGCTAGCAGCCAGTTTTATTCAGAATATTAGGCCAGATTAAATGAGACCAAGATTTTTCACAGAAATGTGTAACGTTGTGCAGTTTTACTGGGCTCTGCTCTGATTGGTGTGATTATTCACATACCCAGAGGGAGTTCTGCTGGTTTGTTTTGTGCTTCGGGTCTCGGGGCTCCAGGGTGGTTATCAGGTGTGTGCCGCGGGGCGCCCGGGTGAACCTCAGCTATGGGTCTGGGAGCCCCAGGGTGGGCAGGAGGTGGCCTGGAGTGTGGTGGCACACTGATAACCCCTGCCCTAGGAGGAACGTTCTGAAAAAATGATTTTTAATGTTAGAGTCCGATCTATTGAGGTTGATTGTTCAGATCTGACTAAAACATTTGCATAGATAAGTTATTTTATAGAAACGTCTTTAAAGTTTCCCCACCGGTCTAGTACTGCTTGGAGCTCCAGTAGACTGGCCTCGTCCTGAAAAACAGCAGGAAACATGCTTACACTCATAACCACCCTCTGACGTCCTCAAACCATGCTTTTTTTCCATTACTCTGATCATATTATTTGTGGATTTAGCTTCAGCACCCTTCTACTATCTCAATCTGTTCTTTCATATTTTGACTGCATCCCCATAAAGCCACATTTCTCATGTGTGTAACCTTTTGAGCCTTTCTGCTGCGAGCCTGGAGAAGGCCTTTGAAGTAAAGACAAATATCTGAGCCACTGTACACAGAAATTACTGCAGTGCTCTCATCCCACAGCAATGTCGCCCACCCTCCTCCTCTCTGACTCATCTCTTCCTGGTTAACAGGGGGTCAAACACAGTACTGCCAGGTCCGGCTATGTCCCTAAATGTGTAGCCAAAATCCCTGTACTATTCTTGCGTGCAAGAGCATACTCCCTTTCCCACGCAACTTAAATGATCAACAAGGCCATTATGAGGTACCGAGTGCAGCCTGGCAATGAGGTGTACCCTCCAGGTGAAAACTGGCCAACTTCCCAAAAACTCTCTCCATTTCAGTGCCAAGGAAGAGCACTCATTGTTCACAGCATTAAGACCTGAATGCTTTCTCGGAATGTAGTAAAAGCACTGACATTAAATCTGAGTGCACTTACTTACCAGCAACATCTGCTCTGGGTAAAGCGGGGCTTTTTTGTCCTTTGCAGCATGGAGGAGTAAGTGATTTATATTATTCCCGGTTTCAGTATATCCATGAGTTTCTTACACAATACATATGTGTATGAGGGTGGGCTGAAAAGTTCATAGGCTGACCATGATGCAATGGTCGTATTCGACCGAATACAGTTTATTTTTTAACGCAGTCTCCCGCGGTCTGCACACTTCCTCCATCGGTGTTGCAATGCTTGGTATAGAAGCTCTCATCCTGATGCTGAGATGGATTACTATGAAACTTTTCAGTCCAACCTCATATAATACATGTATGCAAGCAGCACATATTTAGAGCACTTAAAATCTACACAGTGATGACTGAAAGTTTACAACCTTAAAAGCGTAATGTTTTTCTCCTATTTATTTAATTGGGGTCTCTTTATCCACTTAAACCCGATGATGTTTCAAATCATACTTATGCAGAAATATAGAACACTTTAAAGGTTTCACAAATTTTCCAACACCACTGCCTACAGGAAAGAGAAACCGTATTTGCAGGCAGGCAGAAACAAAAATAATAACAAAAATGTACAAAAATCAGCCCCATTCACATTTTTACTTGAAACCAGTCATAAACTCAAGTTATGTTGCTCACAGAACACTGACAGTCAGGCTGTGTTACCTGAGGGAGGTGGGGGACGCTGCGGAGGTGCAGGTCTGGCAGGGGGTGCGTTTGGTCGCGGCGGAGGGGGGCGTTTTGGTTCCAGCCCTTGAGATGCAGAAGCTCCTACCATCTGAATATCTAAAGGAGTAACTAAAAGAAATAATGAATGATAGCCAGCGTCAACATCATGCTCACCATCATCATTCATATAATCATTCACTCTGTAACATGCGACACACTTTCCCAGCTTCTTTAAAACATACAGAACACTTATTTATCACATCTGTGGCCCTTCCAAAAGCGTCACACTTTACCTGCCTGTTCCCTCCGACATGTGATTGGACTGAGAATGCCTTTCATCCACAGTGAAAAAGTCAAATCAATACATTGACAGAAAGATGTAGAAGTATACAAAGAAATGATGTCAATAAAAATACAGTAATCAAATCTCATTTTAAACATCTGTAAAATTCACAATGCTGTTACAATACATTATTTAACCCTTTAAGTTTTGCATATTTTCTCAGTACAATAAAAAGAAAGTACACTGAAAGGAAAATCGTGAGCGGTGTTCCAGCTTTACAGTTCAGGTTTTCTACCTTGTGGGGGTCCAGCTGTGCGTAGTGGAGCTCTGCTCGGCCTGCAGGGGGGTGAAGGCTCTCCATGAGTTGGTGAGGGGCATGGGCTGGTGCGAGGTGAGGGTACTGGGGAAATACCCACATCCATACCAGCCCCAGGTTGCAGGTGTTGGGGAAGGATATTCTCCACTTCCTCATCCACATCGCCTTAAAAACACAGTAGTGTCAACGATGATTTCAGATTATTTATACCCGCCACATCAGGCTTTGTGGTTTCGTTAATAAAGATGGTCATATGTCAACATACCCTCCATGTCAAACTCGTCACCCATGTCGGTGTCTTCGGCGAGCAGCGTGGAGCTGGCGGAGGTGGGGATGCTGCCACATATCCTCTCCACACTCATCTCCTCTTCCAGACTCTTGATCCAGCCAGGGCTCTTCAGACGGATGTCTATGGTTTTTCCCATCACCTGAATAAACGGTGAGAAAGGTTATATAATAATTAGATTTTTTTTTCTTGTACTGAAATGCTGGACAATTAATAATTAAAAAATATGTTTTAGTTAAAACTGCAATACAAGCACTGTAACAAATCATTCTGGGTCGAATTATCACAGACGCGTTATGTCATATTCATTGTTTAGCAATGAGTTGACGGATCTTACTGGATAATAATCTGGCTGTGTTTTGCAGTGATTTGTGGTCCTGTTTTCCACAATTTCTCATTTGGTTTTTAATGTTATTAAAATTTTAAATGTCAAGTGTACTTTCATCTCAAAATGTAAAGTCCTGTTACTTACAGTGGAGCCACTCAACGAAAGTGCCGCCAGTGCAGAATACCCTTCCAAAAATGTCACCCACATCTTTTCCTCCACAAACCTGTTTTAGAAATAAAAGAAAATAAAGCTTTATAGGAGAATGAACCCAGATTTAATAAAAGCTCGCATACATTATATGTTTTTGCACATCATAATGCATTATTGTTATTCCAATCTTCTTCTTGAAAGAAAAAAAAGGAAAAAAAAGTAAATCCTCACACAGGGGGGTGCCACTGTACTTCAAAAAGTGGAGTGGAGGTGACGATGAAGAAGTGGTTAACATGAAGGTGTAGTGCATTAAATGTGCTGAGGTATATACCATGTGTTGATGTAAACGAGCAGACGCCTGTGTGATGTGTGTAAATGTGATGTAGTATTATGTGCAGATGTGCCAAGTTTTATTTTATTCAGAAGTTCATTGGTTTATACCTGATTTGTTAGTTTAATATCTGTATACTGTTTTTATTGATGTTATCTTGCCTTAAAGGTCGAGTCTTACGTGGGACATGAGCATGTTTAAATATGTTAAATCTTACCTGCTAGGCATGTTTTAATCATTAGAACATTCTGCTACGTCAAAAGACGCTTCTGGAACATGTGAGTCACTTAGTCAAACGGGGCAGAATCGACTCTGAAGCCTTTATATATACTGTATGTACATCTGAATCAGTGAATCGAGTCTTCTCGGAGTCGGTTCCAGCCCGCCCGAATGCTGTGGTTGTTATTCAGGGAACAAGTGTCTCACAGGGATCTAGTCCTCTCGCGAGAACCTTATGCAGGCCATCCTTGGTTTACTTGCTACAAAATGCCATTGAGTATATGTCTCCAGTTTTCCCTTTTTTTCACGAATGAGGACCGTTTTTAGTCATACTGGACATGTTTACCCTTCCGCGTGAGTCCAGTGTGTGACGTTTCACGTACCACGTGACCTGACTTGACCTAGTTGAGTCTGTTTGGCAGCTGTGGGCATTAAGGACCCGGGAAACACAAAATTGAACTCAAATATCACAGTACACACAGCTGTGATAAATGTTGGGACTGAAAGGTTTGATTTATTTAGTCACCATGAACTATTAGCAACAAAAACATGACTAAATATTTTATGTAAGACTGGACCTTTTAATGTTACTGACAGGTCTACGTCTTATCCTCGTGATGTCGCACTCTTTGTGTTTGTGCTGAAACGCATTTCAGCAGATAGCAACTTCATAAATGTAAATAAAAACCACCTGATGATGCAAATATACATATTTTCCATGTAACAGGAGAGATTGGAAGGATTTCCTTTTATATCATTATTAAAAACTAGAGGGGCATTCAGAGTGTGAGGTGCCTCCACCAGTCACAAATGTATTATAGTAACCTGGAATAGTTATAATGAAACGTCTCCCCCTGGTGGGTGTCTGATAGAAATTTATTCACACATTATTTGCACTTATTGACATTAGTGGATGTTTTTTTAACATAAGCCCATGCACGGATCACCTCCAAAATTTTATGGTTTATTACTTGTACTATTCCCTACTCTCATCCAAATCTGTGCATAATTTTGAGTTATTTAGCACACAAACAAACAAACTAACCAATACAATCTCATGAAAGAGGAAAAATTCCAGTTCATGACGATCATCAAAATATCAAAGAAGACTGGCAGTACATAACAGTTCAGAAGCACATTTCAAGTTCCACAATATTACCAGCTATAATCACACCAGAATGAGACCCTTACCTGATCAGAATGACCTCGCCAAAGTTAGCAAACTTGTCCAGCAGCTCATCTATCAAAGCATCATCGAAGTAGTCGTCAGGCCCTGAAGTGCACAGAGAGACAAGGACAGTGCCATCAGGTGGACCTTGAAGGGCAATTACGTCTTTGTACACCTGGTGTCGTGCCTCTGGATCCACTTCAAGAATATCTACATCCATGATCGCCACCACCGGCCTGAAACAGACAAAAGCAGTGTACGCTATTACTAAAAACCTATTACAAATAGTTTTGTAGACATAGATTAAACATAATCATGAATAACATTTCCCCCCTAAAGTACACACAGTATGAGAGAAGAGAGTTAACAGAATATACCATCATTAATTCCTTTCCAGTTTAAATGCATGTCAGGACTGAATGTTTAAAAACGTGTTTCATAAAATGTTTATGTAAGTAGTGAATAATCAAAGAAAACCAGAGTAAATGATGCATTGTAAAAATCATTGAGTCAGCAATATATCATAGCAGAGCTCCTGGGCAGAGGTCCATTGACACCGCACATGTTGTAACGAGGGTGCAGCTGATGAGGCTTAGCCGTAGCAGCCGTTAGCAGAGCTCCGGAGCATCAGAAATAGGCGGCGGACAAAATGGAGAGATTTATACACTGTCCTTTATTTAATATAAAGAGGCTGGCAATCTTACAGCCAGGTCTTACAGGTCTTGTACAGGTCAGCTACAGACACTGTTCATAGGCACAGAAATAAAAGAACAGGCGCATTACCTCCTGCACGGACTCGTTATGAGGAAATCGTAAAAAATGGAGACCGGATGTGTAACATATTAAGTGAGGCACATTACTACAGTGCGAGAGAAAGAAGCGCGTTCCTTGTCTCGTCACTGAATCGATAATGATTAGCTTTTATGTATTGCTTATACATGACTGGCTTTTATGTATAGCTCATCCAATTACAGAATTAAAGCACAAACCTGAAAATGTAAGGGCCATAATAAATATAGTGGTTCACAACATTTCCCATCCATGGTTAGTACAAAATCTAATGAAGTTCCTTTTGATGACTCAAAGAACAGAGCTGAAGGCGCACATTCACACTTCACACATGTAATGTAGAGACGCCATATTGTTCTACATTAACCAATAAACACTTACATTTTAAAGGTTTTTAATTTGGGTATCAAAACTACAGAGGTACATGCTGGGTGTACGGAAATTTGAGAACTGATGATTCTCTTAGTGATGATGTAATCAGTCGTTTGTGCTCGTCATCACCACCATCCCCATCGCACGCGCAATAGTGTTAGGGTAATGAAAATAAGGCACCCCTCAGTACAGTCTATGAGTATGTGAAATGCAGCAGAGATATATTTAATTTATTTCCTCCATGGCTGAATTGGTTACTCAATCGTTTTCTCTTGTTTCATAACTCACTCTGCCCTGCTGCTAAAACTTTTCCCTTTTGCCTATCACGAGTCATGTGATCGCGTCATCTTTAGAGGGAAGCTTGGTACGTGCAGACACATTCATGGCTTCATGATGGACCTGGCTATTAATTGAAAGCTAATTTTTACCTCAACCAAGTGGGGATGTTACACGACTGGTTGTGTGTCTGTCTGTGTGGGTGGCTGTGACCACAATAACTTGAATACTAATGGAAGGATTTCCACGACATTTTACCCAAAGGTGGGTCTTGAGCCAACGAAGAACTGATTAAAATTTGGGTGTGATTCAGTTTTGAAGGATTTTTTAACACTGCAAGGAGGCAGAAATCACCCAGAATACCCCATGATAAAAAAATACAGAGTTCAAAAATGGCACTACCTTGGAGGAGGTCTGCACTCTCTGAGTGTATTTCTAGAGTCATTTTTATCTTACCTGCGGAGTGCAGCATTGCGCATGTTCAGTTTGCTGAAAGATGATGTTGGTACAAGAGCTGAAACGAATCGTGGCTATTGTTTTGTGATTGTACAGCAGTGAAGTTGGACCTTTGCTAATTGCGTATAGTAACAATACAAATATCTCACATATACACTCCCCTGTACTGTACACTGCCAGCCTGTAGGTTAAAATAAAACAGCTAATCGTGATATTTACATGATTATTATTTACGTGATAGTACACTGACTGAATTTATTTCACATAAGTAAAGCCCCAACATCATCAGGTATCAAATTACGAGTTACGAGCTCTCTCTGCTGAGTCGTGTAGGAGTAGTGTAAATAATGTGTATTATGAATAGACAAAACTTTTTTGGGAGGGCTAAAATGACACTAGATGTGAGAAAATGCTGTTTAAGTTTCCATTTAATTAGTTCAAGGTCTGTCAGGCTTCTGATTTCGGTGTTTGCTCTACAAGCTTTTATTTCCCTGCAAGTCTGTCTGAGCACTGACGTTAGAATGTGTGGTAGTGTATGAGTCTCTGATTTTGAGTTTCAATTTTGTTATTAATAATAATTGTATTTTTACATAATTGTATGTAAAAGCATAAGACTAAGACAGCGATATATAACAGCCAATCAGCATGAACTTAGCAACATGACAGTCGTACTGGGCACATCAGGAGACCTGAAAGGACACGGGACAACCATCCATGCCATATTCCATGACTACGGTGCTCAGGAGCTCCACTATAATAAACCATTTGCTGCCTCATATGGTTTTACATATAAACCCCAGGGATTTGCTCTACCTGTGGTCTGACGTCTTCAGCTCAGCTCTGCTGTAGTACTTCAGATCACCAGGGCTCCACATGTACTGATCTTCCTCATGTACTGGCGCGCCTACTACATTCAGCTCCAACTCTTCCGCTATACACACCCACACACACCCACACACATGTTTAGCCATCTTCAAACTGAAAAACACAAGGGCAAGGAGATAAAATGTAAACAGCACTCCCACCAGTTTTCTGAAAGTCCCACTTCCTCCTTTTCCAGAGTACACGATCGGTCCATGCAGGTGTGCGGCATTTCTCACTCGTGTCATAGTCATCAGAAAAGAGATCATATTTGTAAGTAGGGGCAAAGTCCAGCTTTCCTTCAATAAAGCCCCTGAATACCTGTAAAAAAGAGAGAAATGTATTGTTTTATTCAATCATCTCTTCACACAGTGGTAAAAGATAACCATCATTCACTAACTCAGATTCAGTAACGACTTTATGCTGGTCAGGGTTGTGGAAGATTCTGAGCCTATCCTGGGGATTACCTGGCCTGCATTCTTCTGTTCCACAAGTTGATCCCCGGCGATCAGAGCATCCCAGTTCTGCTGCCTGATCAGCTCTTTCACCTCCTCATTTGGCAGATTAATGCGATAGTTGAAATCCCCACACCAGAACACATAATCATGGGAGTCGAGCAGACGGCCCTGTGCATAGGGACAGAAAAATAGGAGAATATATATGTTTGTATAAGTTATGGTGATTTAAGGTTCAATACTTATAATTTATAATAAAAATAGTTACCATGGGGAATGATAGCTTGCGAGTGATCTCACTGTAGTCGTCATTTCGCTCCTTGACTTGTGATTGGCCAGCGGCGAAATGTGAGCACACAAAGCAGATACTGGTGGTGTGGAAAAGCATGCGGATAGCCACACCCCCTTTGTTCCCTGTGGCGCCACCCATTCCTGTCTTGACTGTGTCGACAGCAACATCTCTGTTCATAAAGAAGAAAAAAATTCCTATTATAGAATCGCATTCTTCTTTTGTGCCACCCATCAACAGCTGACAACTCTATCAACTCATCAACGCTAAGGCAGAGACCACTGACTGAATCTAGAGCCAAGAAAAGACTGGCAGCCCTTCAGATATCCCTATATAACGTAAATATACAGTAAACACATAATAAATTAAAGCCAACATCAAGGTCATAATAAGTAAGCATTCAGCATACCATGGCATAGATTTAAAAATTCAAAATTGCATCAAGTACATCGGCCTCACAGCAGGAAGATCCTGGGTTCGAGTCCCAGGCTCAGTGAGTTTCTGTGTGAAGTTTGCATGCTCTGCCTGTGCTGGCATGGGTTTCCTCTGGGTACTCCAGTGTCCTTCCACAGTCCAAAAACATGCACATTAGACAAACTGGCTGTTCCAAGGTGTGAGTGTGAATGACTGTGTGTGTTGCTCTGTGATGGACTGGCAAGCTGTTCAGGGTGAACCCTGACTTCATCCCGGCTCCAGGCTCCCTGCGACCCTAGTAGGATTAAGCGGTTTGGTAAATGAATGATGAAATAATAAACTGCATCAGTGTTTTGAGGATGGAGCTGGTGGAGAGTGCTGACCGATATGTTTGCCCAAAATCTTAGGAAGGTGTTCCATTGGGTTGAGATTTCATGACTGTAAAAGCCGTACCACAGAATGTTCATCATTTTCACACTTAAACCTTTGAGTGAGCCCTCGCACTCTCTTGATAGGGACAGGAAAAACATGGACATCATTGTCATTGAATGAATGGCATGGCAATATTGGACAATATTGAAATCAGGAGGCTAGCGCACTGGCAGCAAAACATCAGGCACCATCAGGCTAAGCACAGGTGCCCCCCAAGGGTGCGTCCGGGGAAGATGCCGACACCGGACAATGATAGATGTGACACCACTCAAAGTGATCCTTATGTGTCCGTCCTGCTTCAAGCATATTGAGCCCAGAAGCTTGTGGATGGAAACCAAAAGGCAAATTTTTTTTTTTGCTATGTAAAGCTGCTTTGTGACAATGTCAATTGTAAAAAGCGCTATACAAATAAAACTGAAAAGCCTTTCATCAGGGTGAAACGTACTCAGGGATATTCAACCAAATGTTAGAAATTCAACCAAAATCTACAGTTAATGTATAAAGCATTGCAGTAATATTCTCTCCTCGATATGAAAACACTTATATCTACAGGTACTTTATACTTAATTACCTCCACTGCACGTGGTGGGGAATGTTATGTATTTACCAGAATCTGTTTGTTTGTCTGTTTGTTAGCAGGATTACACTTAATTACAGAACTGATTTACACCAAACTATGTGAAGGGGTGTGGTCTGGGCCTGGAAAGAACCCATTACATTTTGGAGATGATCCGTGCATGGGATCACGTTGGAAAAAAATCCCAATCTTTACCACGGGGCAAAATATTCATCCAACGCCCACTAGGGGGAGACATTTCATTATATATATATATGCTAAATTATAATAATCTACTGTATCTGTGCCTTGCCGTGGTACCTTACATTCTATGATCCCCCCTCTAGTTTATCTGGTATTTTGTACAGGAGAACTGAACTTTGTAAATCTACTGATTGCAGCCCTTCTTTTGCTATGACACCTCCCTTAATCCATCAATGGGAAGGGAAAACCACTTCGATAATATCTGATGAGCAGGGATCACAGTTTCCAGTGAGGGACAGCGTAGAGGACCGTGTGGACTGTGTACAGCATTGGACGAGGTGCAGCCGGTAACTACAAAGTGGTATAAAGTTGTAGATTAACCTGATGAAGTAACCGGAGTGTAAATACTATCAGGTGTATCCATGAACAGGATACATGAGTTCTGTGTTTGGTTCGGTAATCCGACCTTCCAGACTGCTACAGTCTATAATAAAACAAAGAAATCCTGCAGTGACCAGGTGAGTATACCTGATGAACGCAGCATGCTGGGGCCGAATGAAGACAAACAGGCAGACGCCCACCAGCTGCTCTGAAGCGAGCAGCACATATTTATTATCCCGTGAGATGCTCTTCTGAAGCTCTGCCGCCCACAACTTCTGATTAGTGGTGCTGCACAGAAAAAAAAAAATCATATTTAGTGATATTTCATCATAAAATCATACTCAACTGTGACATTATACAGGTTACTGATGCTTCTGATTTCTTCAGATGCATTTTTGTAAAGCAGCAGTCACACCTCGTCAAATAGCATAACGGACGGATGTCCACCAGATAGAAACTGATCTGGTGGTGAAAGTCATCGCTGTTGCTGCTCTAGACTCTCACGATACCTTGGAAGATGTACAACCCTGTCTGTTTCTGACCCGATAAAGACCCGTTACATGTACGGTAGTTATACTGTACTTATCCTGAAGTCGTCAGTTTTGTCCTGTGAACCCTTGTTACACTGAACATGCGCTGTATGTCCGGCACACCTCTGGTTCACCCGTTGCATGTCAGGTAGTAGTCCGGCCGAGAGTCAGGCCCCCCGGACTTCAACGGATGCGAACTGACAGGTACAGGTGAGTTCCGAACAAAACGCACAACCACCGTATAACCAGCGGATGCCTTTGCCGGGTGGAGACACGTTCCAATTTTCGTGCATACGCAAGCCTCTTTCAGACTGAGGGACCTCGCCTGACATGAATGAATTTGCAGAACGAGAAACGGACACAAAACACACGAGAACGGAGACGAACGGATTGAAAACTTTTGCTCTCCTCAGACGTCTATTAACGCTAACCGGCAAGGTGTGCCTGCTGCTTAAAACTGATAATGCCCCTGCACTTTGGAAATATTTGATGTGCAGCAAGACTAGGGTGGAGTCAAGAAAACAACCATTTTTGCTTACTGACTGAACTGGATATTATTTTAAAATAAAATAGATCGTTATATCGTAAGAAGGAAGACGAATGGTATAACAGCCAAGAAAAATAAATAAATACAAACAAACAAATAAAACCAACACCACCCCACCAAAAAAAAACCTTCATTTGAAAGATTTACAGCCAATCAGAGCAATTGGAATTCAAACTAACCCTGTTTAATGTAAAGGATATTGATGAGAAAGATTATGGGTTTTGCACCTTGCACTGACGATGTTGCCAGCATTCAGCTCCACCATTTCCTCGAAGCCAATGGCAAAGATATCCGCAGGCTGGGGTCTGGGGTCTGGGATATAAAACAATCACGCAGGAATTTTAGCACCATAAACAGTATTTTGGATATTTACTGCAGTACACCTGGTTATTATGTACATATGTATAGAATTCATAAACATGATAAGGTCATAATAAAGAATTAATCCTCTTCTGAGTACCTTGAAATTCGGGGTGGCTCGCTTTTTTTGGTGCGTCTAACAGCCAGTCGCTGAGGGTCTGGTTCCGAAACGCAATGCTACGGAACTGCTTGCCCCCGTTGACGTTCCATGTCCCCACACACACGCGGATCTTCTTAGGCCGAGTGTATTTGTGGTGGTTCTGACACATACCCAGTAAGACTCTGGGAGATGCTACAAGTCCAAAAGATCAGCAAAAATCAGTAAATAAACTCCAGAAACTGCATCACAAACATCAGAATATTGACACAAACTCAATGGGAAAATGTAGTGGAAAGAAAAGGCAGAGGATATGAGAATGCTGCAGAACATGGAACAATGTTTCAGTGTTGATATGAGCTGTATATTTCCAGATATGTGCAGAAGCTTTCACTGGGAAATGGAACTGAAACTGCTTTTATTCTGGATTTTAAATCTGATTTGTCCCCGAACTCACTGCTTTAGATCTCAGAATATGGACAATCTCAGAATATGGACAATCTCAGAATATGGACAAAATGAAGACACCGATTTAACGAATCACCAATAAAAGTGGACTCTCTTTCCACAGCTGTGGATACGCCAGCTCGTTCCCGTCTACTAATCTGATTGGCTGAGTGGCATTCTAAGAATTTGTATGAAAAGATCTGTTCCAAATAGCTTGTAAATCCATTTTCATTATTTTAAGAATTTTTTATCTTTTTTTAGGGGAAGTGATTAAAGGAACACCACTGCATCCTCTTTAAAAATTTATTGACTAACTTTTTCACGATAATAAGCAAAAAAATAATAATGATAATAAATACATAAATAAAAATTGACATCCAGAACTAATGAACTATTATTAATTGAACCAAATAATTATTTTTTCCCAAAATGCAACACATCCACCTTAATTATAATTAAATGGCAAATGTAAACAGAATAGTGTGTGTAATAAACCTAGTGGTTGTAGTAACCTGTAAAATGAACTCTCTTACTTCATATCACTGAGACAAAGGTGCCCTTTGTTCAATGGTTCGAAAACACCATTCAGTGCTTTATTTCCACGCTGATTCCCACAATTTCCTCCGGGATCAATAAAGTATTCTGATTCTGATAGTTCCACTGAAATTATTCATTATTCGCTGTGAATTGACTGAAAAGTGTGAGAATGGGCAAAATGCTGGAAAATGTAACTGCAATGGCTGCCTCTGGTTGGCTGAATGGATATACTGTGTTTTGGGTAAAATTACTCATGGTGCTTGTTGCATTTTGGAATGAAACTGAAGAATGCAGTGTGTAAACCAATGGCAGATATCGTGCTTTGGCAAAATCTGAATATGATGTGTGCTAGATAAGCTGATTACTGACATTTCGGTGCATTCATTCATTCATTTTCTAAGGCGTTTAATCCTAATTGGGGTCGCAGGGAGGCTGGTGCCCATCTCAGCAAACTTTGGGCAAAGGCATGGTACACCCTGAACAGTTCGCCAGGCCATCGCAGGGCACACATACAACATTCACACTCCCATTCACACCTAGGGGCAATTTGGAACAGCCAATTAGCCTACTGTACATGTTTTTGGACTGTGGGAAGAAACTGGAGTACCTGAAGAAAACCCACAGAAGAACAGGGAAAACATGCAAACTCCACACAGAAACACCCCGAGCCCAGGAATCGAACCCAGGCCTTCTTGCTGTGAGGCGAACGTGTACCACCGGGGAATTGTTTTATTTTATTTTTTTCAAATTTGGCATTTATCACATTTGAAACCAAACTCTCTGTATATTTCCTATAACCACACTGAGATGTTTCACTGCATATCACTCAGTTCATCCGTCTTCCCTACATAAAGTTCCAAGTTCCAGTTCAGAACAGTTCTTACTGTCATCAGTGGACACAGCAAATGAATCATTTTAGGAACATAACTTTCAACATATGGCGGCTCATCGATTGAAAAAGAAAAGGCGTGTGATTTTTAGGGACGTCCTTGTTAAATACCTGCTGTAACTGTACAGGTAACTCAGATGTGACTTAAATACAAAGCTCATGATGCACCTGGTCAGATCAGTGGATGCAATTTGACTGCTCACACTATACGTACGAAATAAACACACCAGACCCCCGAACCTGGAACTGTGGGGACAATTTCATTTGATATAGAGTTCAGTACCCGGAACTAACTCTGAGAATGCTAACTAAGGAGAAACGCACCGCCCTGGTTTCTCTTTCTCTCTCCCACACACACACACGATTACCTACTCACACACCCACTCACTTACTTATCTACTCACACACTCATTCGCACACACCCACACTCACACGCCTCACTCGCACACTCCTCTTGCACACACTCAAACACCCACGTATCACAAACATTCACATCAACACACTTACCTTTATACACACACACACACACACACACACACACACACACACACACACACACACACACATTTTGGCATTAGTGCAGTGAGGACAAAAGCTGGTCAAAGCTACGCTAAAGCAGTTGGGTAAAAGTTCACTTGTGCTAGAGATCTCTGCGACAGATTCCTGCGTCGGAGATACAAGGGGAACAGTAGCACTTCAGGTATATCCTGATGGGTAGTTGTCCAGATCAGTATGTAGGCTGCTTAAGTATGCAATCTTATATATGCTTCGATCTTATGAATTGTGATGCCCATATTTGGACGTTTATTAAATCCAATAAGCTGTATGGGTTCTAGAGTAGATACATTACTGTTTATATTACATATATTTTCAATTAGGGAAAGAGCCACATGTGGATTTATTATTCAGGTGTCCAGATATTTTTGGTCATGTGGTTTATGCTCTTGTTTTAAGCAGTAATGAATGCATGCAGTTGCTTTGTGTATATTGCAGTTGTGTCTTTCTCTTCTCTGTTTTTTCACTTCATTCAATACAGTAACTGAGCAGTAACACGGAGGAAACACTGCTAACCTCGATAAAACTAACACAAGACACAACACCGGCCACCGAGGCTATGACGCTTTATCATAAAAGCACTGTTTCACGTCTAGTGAGCGTCCGTTCTGGTTCAGTTTTAGTAGTGTGGATTTTACGAGCGATGTTAGAATCGTTTCTCTCCAGAACAGGACCGACAGCCATCCATTCAATTGTCCTCAAAATCGCTTAATCCTACTAGGCTCACATGGAGACTAGAGCCTATTTCAGCCGACTCTGGGTACACCCTGAACAGCTCGCCAGAGCATTGCAGAGAAACCCACACAAAACCATTTATACTCACACTCACACCTAGGGGCGATGTGGAACAGCAAATATGCCTAATGTGCATGTCTTTGGACTGTGTGAGGAAACCAGAGTACCAGGAGGAAACCCCACACAAGCACGGGGAGAACAGGTAAAGTTCACACCGAAACGCCCTCGCTGAGGTCTGGTGTAAAATAAATGGTCTCTAAAGAAGCCATGCTACTCTACTGCTACGAAAATAAAGATAATAAAACTCTTCAGACTCGAGCTTTTAGTTAAAATCCGCGAAATACTCTCAATTTCAAGGAAGGTACAAGGTCACCAAATAGATTTGACATGCTCCCAGATTCTTGTCATTTTTTATCCTGTAACAGAGTACATGAATGCTTCTGTACACTTCCCCCAAATATTTTGCACATATCCTGTAACAGAGATGTCAGACAATGCCAAACCAGAAGGACAAAAAAAAAAAAAGTTAAAATATACAATTTTTAAAAATGAGGTAAGCAGGTGATAAAGAACACAAAAACAAACACAAGAAACAATGAAATTCATCAAAAAGGAAACGGACAGTTATGACTGAGCTACACATATTATACTGTACCTGATTGTAAAATGGGCTCAGAGACTAACCATGTAAGCAATAGAGAGAGAGAGAGAGAGAGAGAGAGAGAGAGAGAGAGAGAGAGAGAGAGAGAGAAAAGCACCACAGTTAGCAGTTAGCAAGACAGTTATCAACATGAGCACAGTGTTTCAGTGCTAATCTCACATCCTGAGCAGCTGCAGAAGGAAGATTAGAAAGACAGCATGAAGCATTACATTCACAAACGTCATTAATGGCAGCAAAACCGGCAAGTGTGAAAAAAGCCATGTCGGACCAATCAGATTGTGCCGTTCCCATGTGTTATATACTTATACATTCTCATTCATTCAAAATATTTTCTTGCTTCTGATTGGTGGAAAGCCATCAAATAGTTCCTGGTATTCTTCTCCGAGCCGACTTATTCGTTCATGGAAATCAGATAAGCTGAAAATATTTTAAATAACTAATAAAACTCTTATAGAATTCGACTTTGGTGTGATATGGAGGATACTGTATAATATCAGCAGATGAAACCCCCTCGATCTGAATAATTCTCCATAACATACAAAAGCCAGATTTTGTAATTGCTTATTATCCCGAGAGGATAATGCTTGAACAAAATGGCGGACATGTCACGGTTTGTCATGGTCTACGATTCTGAAATCCTAAATTCAACAAAACGTCCTCTCATGAAATACAAAGTAAGCTACGAATTACAGCCTTTATGTCTCTCAAGTTAAAAACTCTAAATGAGCTTCAAAAGACATCATCATAAAGTGTGTGTGACCTTTTTGATGGAGCGGGAAGTATGATTAAGGTCACGCTTTCAAAATGGAAAAATAAACCATAAAGACTTTATTTTAGACTGCTCTTCTTAGGTTTCTGTATGGTATGGACTAAAACTGTAAAGCAGTTCAAAAAGACGGCATTACGGAGCGGCTTCTCTGATGTTTCCATGTGATTTATACAAAAACACTGAATGAGACTCAAAACATCTTTAACTTTTGAAGTTAGAACGCTGTTCCATCTCGGGGAATGTTCAGCGACGTCCACCTTGCCTTCGCTGCATAACTGTTCATTTCTTTTCGTTTTGTTTTTAAGTTAATAATGAGAAAAACACAAATCATTAAATTACCGAGGACCCAGAAATCCTTTCCCATGGTGGAATCATCTCTCACCGACATTCACTGAATAACCAGTTTTTTCATGCAAAAATATTTTATTATGAGCTTTAGATTTTGTGAAGTGCCTGCCATGTCTGTTTAAGCAGCAGTCAGGTCTTGCCAAACATCACTAAGGGACGATGGAAAGCGATGTTCTCAATCCATTCGTCTCCATTTCATTAGGTCCACAATGGAAATAAATTATACTCTTTTTTTTGTGTTTCCCTGGTTGTATATATATTTATGTATATATTTCAACAATTTATATATATATTTACCAAAATAAAATTTGTTCAATTCATATATTCATCTGTTCTCATGCGTTTTCTTGTCTGTTTTTTGTACGTGAACACGTTCTTATCAGGTGAGGTTCGTTCAATCGGGCAGAAAGTTTTGTTTATGCACAAAACATGAAATGGACTCCATGTCCACTGGCTGTGCACTTATGCGCTGGACATGCATTTTTTTGTGCAACTCGTGTGTTTCTGGTCCTGTACTTGTCAGTTCGAATCTGTTATTGTCCAGTGGAACTGACTCACAGCCGTACTACTATCTGACCCGCAATGGGAGAACCAGAGGTGTGGTGGACATAGACCTCATGTTCAGCCGACAATTACTGACAAGGAGCGTGTGGGAACTGATGAATAACGGATGTGTAACAGAAGGTCCACAGGACGAAACTGACAACTTCAGGATAAGTGCAGTATAACTACAGTACAACTACAGTGTTTTCACCGGGTCAGTAATGAACAGAGACGTACATCCTCCAGGGTATCGTGAGAGTCTAGAGCAGCTAGGAGACGACTTTCACCACGGATCATTTTCTTTCCTAAATTTTCTATCCATCAGACGTCTGTTTACACTAACAGGCAAGGTGGGACTGCTGTGTAACAGAAACGATAATGTAATATAATGTTCACTTTAATATAAACCTACAGAGTTGAGAATTCATTACTGCTGCGGGGCAATCTTTTATCAAATAACATCACAAACCTCATGCAAGGAAAGAAAGCACAAAAGTTGACCTGCTGCATTGCTGAAGTTCCATGTACATACCGTACAGACTGCTGGTGGTGAGGAGAGCTCTGGCTTTGTCAGCCAGGTCACTGTTCAGAGTGCTGCCCAGTCTCAGAATATCAATAGCTTCTTGCTTTGAACTGTCAAAAAAGTTGTTCTGGATGGTCCTAGTGACTGAGCGCGCTCCATCTTTCAGCTTTCCAGTCTGCACATCACCACAAGGACACACACACAGAAAACCACTGGATGAGCAACTGGCTCATAGGATAAACACATACTGCATGGATTCATGTAAAATATTATGAAGGCTAAAATGCTACAGGATTAAACAGAGTGCTCAAGTCAAATTCACAAGAACAGCTGACTTCAAAGTTTATCATGTGACCAAATAAGATTTCATCTGATCCATCTTGTTTCTTTTCTACACAACATCAAGAGTAATACTACAAAAACTCCCAATCTCCCACCTGTCCAGGAATATGATTAGAAATGTGGGTAGGTTATTGTGAGAATGAAGACTTTTACATTCACAAGCCGTTTCAGCAGTAAAAGCAGAGTCTAAACCTGGGAGGAAAAGTTACCCAGTCCTAATCACAGCTAGTTCTAAACAGCTGCTCTCAGCAGATACATCGATCTGCCGGAAACCACCCGCCTATTATTGTGTGGGTCCTACAAAACAACTCAAACCATCAAGTCCTGAACTCCATGAGATCTCTGAGGGTGTGCTGTGGTATCTGGTACCAAGCAATTCACAGCACATCTTTTAATTCCTGTAAGATGTAAAGTGGGGCCTGCATGGTTTGGACTTGTTTGTACAACACATCCCACAGATGAGGAATTTGAAGGCCAATTTTCCTCAGACCTCTAACCCTAATCCTCTAACCCTTTTCACAGGGTGCTTTATCCTGCGATAGGCTACTGCTGTTAGGAAACACCTTTGTCATAAAGTGAATGTACTTGGTCTGCAACATTTCAGTAGACAGTATGTCTCAAAGTAACATGTACATAGAATCTGCTTTCACACTGCCTTCTGTGGTTTCCCTTCTTCCCTTGGTCCATCCTGTTACCACTTTTTCCTCATCAAAGTGACACACATGCTCCCAGCCCGCCATATGATGTAAAAGAAAATGCTATTGGGCGGCATGGTGGTGTAGTGTTTAGAACGTCCACATCACACCAAGAAGGTCCTGGGTTCGAGTCCCGGGCTCGGGCGTTTCCGTGTCGAGTTTGCATGCTTTCCCCGTGCTTGTGTGGGTTTCCTCTGGGTACTCCGGTTTCCTCTCACAGTCCAAAGGCATGCACATTAGGCTAATTGGCTGCTCCGAATTGCCCAAACGTGTCAGTGTAAGAGTGAGTGTGAGTGGTTGTGTGTGTGTTGGCCCTGTGATAGTCTTGCGAGCTGTTCAGGATGTACCCCATCTTCGCACAGAGTCGGCTGAGATAGGCTCCAACCTCCCCGTTACCGAAGCAAGATAAAGCGGTTCAGCAAATGAATGAATGAATGAATGTCCAAAAACAACACTCTGATGAAATGCCTCGTAAAATACAAATTTGGTCTTTAACAACCATGCACCTTAGAGGCGCAATAGAATGCATATGATGTGTGAATTTCAGTTTCATAACATAACATTACTGTCTCAGACAATCCCTGTCAATATTCATTTACAAATCATACAGCCGTCTCCAGTGGACAGATGTGCTACATGCCAGCTCTTAACTTGGAATGCTTTAGTAAATGTTTGCTTCAGCAGACTCTTGAATAGGTTTTAAGGAAAACTAGCGATAAGTTAAGATTGTTTTTCAAATACACACACATACACAGACACGTGGACACAGTAGAAATACGTAGGCCTGTATAGCTGGCTTGCAAACTTACCAGACAGGTAGATAAGTTTCCAGAGGAAAGCAGAGAACAACAGCACACATACAAGAGTTAAGAGACAGACAAAAGCTCCACAGTGGTATAAAAGAGACACGTTAGAAGTTTAAAGGGCCTTTCAGTAAAGAACTCATTGGTGTGTATCATTTGCCTGTACAGTGAATGTGAGTGGAAAATCCTTGTCTGTTAAGTTCTGTTTATTAATATTCCGGTTTAATCTATTCCTCTGAAAGATGTGTACCTTGGCCTTGCCATCTAGAGCACCTGTGCCAGCATAGATCTTGCTGACCGAGTCACCGTTGACTGACCACATGGTACGGAAGACCTCTTGAAAGCGTGCCACCAGCTGGGGCTTCTCTGCAAGCCCCATGGCTTCCAGCTGTTTGGGCAACATCTGGGCAATAAAGAGGAAAAAAGAAGTATAACTCATGTACCAACTAGTCAGATCACAGCTTTGATATTTTCAAAATCACAGATAAGCCACGGGTCTTAATTTAAAGCAAGAAACTGTGGTGTGGATTGGCAATTTGCTATATTAACAAACCTCAAGTGAAAAAAAGGCTTGGACACTATTTGTCCTGTCCAGACAGTCCAGACAGTTGATCCGAAGAGTCCCAGTCTGACACCTACAGGGAAAGGAGAGGATATATTGCACAGCTGAAGATAATTTTGCCACAGACTAACTCCATCTGAGAAAGGATCAATAATATATGCATTTATAAACTGCCTGAAAGCAGAGCTCCCCATCAGGCTTTTTCGTGAGTTGTGTACCTTAATTACTGCACTGCTACAGCCCAAAAAATCAGTAGAAGCACTGGAAAACTCCTTGTTTGCCAAAAATACCCTATCTCACTGATATAAGAATCCTGTGATATGTGTATTAGCTCTACACACAGTCGTTTCTTTTCTGCCCTGTTCTTGACTGGGGAAAAAATAAAGATTTCACCTAAAGATTCATCAAGAGATGACCCATCATGTCAGAAAATATCATTGCAAATCTTAAAATACCAAAAGGTACTACACTGCCTCGTAAAAGTAACTGCCAAGTTTAATGAAGAGATCTCAAACAGTTTCCGAGTTCTAGCCCAGAACCGAAATGATAACAGAAGAACAGACCGACATACTGATGACTATAACTCCCCACATGAGATACCAGGAGGATAATAAAGAAATCACAAATGGTTTTCGAGTTCTGGCCTGGAAATGAACATCATCCATATTTTTCATGCTGAATTGGTTGCCATGGAAACATAAAACCTGAAACTGTAGAAATCCCAAAATATCAAAAGGCACAACTGGAGTGGAGTGGCTGATTGCCTCATGTTGCAGGGTGCCCCCATGTCTGTCCTCCTTCTGGTTCTCCCTTTTTAGTTATGATGTTATAGTCAGTAATTCCGGAGTCCCTGCTTCCACTCAGCACTAATAAACTCTCTTCTTTTACCATTACACTGTTATGAGCATACCTAACAATTTCTCTCTCTCTCTCTCTCTCTCTCTCTCTCTCTCTCTCTCTCTCTCTGTTGTTTTTGTTGAGGTACACATGCTACTTCTGAGATCCCAGTGATCCTGATCCTTACGCTCTCTGAATCCTGTGATCCATCCTGATATGTTTCTACTGGCTGGAGTTCTGATCTTAGAAGGGTTTATAGAGAAATGTTTAAATTCTTTATCAAATTTGTTTTTATGATGTAAAGCTGCTTTGTAAAAATGTCAGTTGTAAAAAGCACTGTACAAATAAAACTGAATTGAAATATCTGTCAAGTTTGATAAAGAAGACTGAAATGATTTTCAAGTCCTGGCCTGGAGATGAACAACACCTGTATTCTTACACGGAATATTTTTGCCATGGAAACATGAAGATAATATAAATTGCATAAGTCCCAAAACATCAAAAGGCACAACTACACTGGCGAACTAAAATATTAATGAAAAAATTTTGAACGGCTTTTGAGCTGTGACCCAGAAATGAAATGAGTACAAATGAACAGACAGATGGACAGACTGATGACTATACACCCCGACATTATATTCCAGTGGGATAATAACTTTAATTTGTTATTGTTTTTAATGTTTTAGGAAAAGTTCCATGTTTTCTTTCTCCTCCTTTCATATTGTGCAGTTAGCCACTAATGACATCACAGACCGGGCAGCTGTGCTCCCTTTCTCTCTCTAACACACACACACACACACACACACACACACACACACACACACACACACACACACACACACACACACA
>JBCNYH010000016.1:8463785-8476344 GCA_039654325.1 Tandanus tandanus | reverse complement strand
GTTAGTAATTAGGAGGCAGTTCAGAATTTTATCAGGTAAAAGCTACTATTTTTATTACAGTGGAGAGAATTGAATTCTGATAACACTATTTATTGGAATTGAGAAAAGATTTCACTAGTGTAGCTGGGACTGCTCTTCCTCTATACAACAATAAACAAGAGATAGTCATAAAGTATACAAATGCCTACTTAAAGGGGTCCCTTGTATAATTTTAAAAAGACAACCCTGACCATGAAACATCCCCCAACCTCCCTGTGACACTAGTAGGATTAAGCGGTTCAGCAAATGAGTGAGTGAGCAAGCGAGCGATTATGTTAATTTGCTCGCTCACTCAGTGATTGCTAAACCACTTGGTGTGTTTTTGTTCTTACCATGGACGGGAACCTCCGTAGTTAGAACAAAAACACACCAAGTTCCTTTAGATGACTCAAGGAACAGAGCTAAATGCACACATTCACACTTTATGTGGTGAACTGACATTGACCATTAAACACTTACATTTTAAAGATTTTTACTTTTGGGTCTCAGACTGCAGAGGTGCATGCTGGGAGTATGGACATTTGAGAACTGATGGTGTTCTGATTGGTCCTTTGTGTGATGATGTAATCAGTCCTTTGTGCTCATCATCACCCCCATCCCTGAAACACACACACACACACACACACACACACACACACACACACACACACACCCTCTTTCCGGGGGAACATGGAACATAAACTCGTTAAACGGATAATTAAACTAAAAGGACAGCTGATACAAATGAAGGTGGAAATCAGCGAGTGAAAGGCAGTGAACAGAAAAAAAACAGTTGGAAATGTTACCCTTTCCTTCTTTTGCTTCAGACTGTAGCTGCGCTACTCTTTTAACACCAGCCTCGGACACTTATCAGTGAGATATCAATCAGGAGCTCCGCCTTTATGTAGTGCCTAAATCTATATATTAGATCCCCTGCTTATCATTGGAGGGAGAGTAAAATACTTTAATGCTATATGTGGTCTATCCTAGTAAATTTATAAAACAAATCTAAGGAAGCACAAATGGATTTAGTTGCAGATTCAGGTTTACTGAATTACCTTTTCATTTTTTGTAGGTTTGTATAGATGCACATTCTAACATTCTGGACAAGGACAAATTGCAGTTATAATCTGGGCACAAATGCAGTCTACACAAATAGTTCAAGTTTTTGCCAGTGTAGTTTGGAGAACCTAACTTTCACTGACAGGTTCCATGCCTCCCCAACATAGTGCAGATTGAACTTTGGGGTTTGGCCATAGTTGCAGCCAAAACTGTCGAATCTCTGTCATGTTTTTTCAGTTCTAGATGAAATAACATGTACAACTGGCCACCTGTGGCTCTCAGTGGTCTGCATTCCCGTAGAATAGAGCTGTCAGCTCCAACACACAATCTTTCCTTTCTCTCTTCTCTCTCTCTCTCTCTTTCTCTCTCTTTCTCTCTCATAGTTTACTTTAAGTTCACTTAGTTTTTAAGTTCACTTTTTCCATTTTTAAGAAGTTTCCAGAAATAAAATCATATTCTTTATCTTATTCATATTCTTTCTCATCCATCCACCCACCCATCCATCCATCCATCCACCTATCCATCCATCCATCCATCCATCCATCCATCCATCCATCCATCTATGTAATCATCCATTCATCCATTAATCCCACCCTGTACCGATCAATTCTTGACTGATTATAATGTACCTGCTTCCCGGTTAATATCTCTCATTTGTGCACCCCTCATTCCTCAAAAACGTGAGATTGTGAGTGTGAATGGTTGTGTGTTTTTTGCCCTGTCTGGAAATCTGTTTAGGGTGTACCCTGCCTTTGCCCAGCCCAAAATGTACCCAAAGAATTTACAATGTATAAATATACTTCCACATAAAATTGAAAAAAAATAGGCACAATATAAAGTTTTTAGAAGAACACTCTATAGAACATTGACATGAGACCTTCTCTCCAGCACAAATGTACTCTGCACAAGTGATTCACACCAGACCTCTCATGCATTCCAGCGCTTTATAGACAACAGTGGTGGAATTTGACATGCGTCTGGTGTGTGAATGTGTTTTATTAGTGTGATTCCAATGTGTGATCTGTTTTCTTTCACTTCTCTTGCAGGTGTAAGAGAACTGTGCTGAGATGAAATT
This sequence comes from Tandanus tandanus, assembly GCA_039654325.1. Taxonomy (NCBI): domain Eukaryota; kingdom Metazoa; phylum Chordata; class Actinopteri; order Siluriformes; family Plotosidae; genus Tandanus; species Tandanus tandanus. Next base: position 8,474,189 of record JBCNYH010000016.1, on the reverse strand, counting down.
ATTCAGAGGCTCTGGGGACAATATCTGGAGACGAAGGATGTTTCTACTTGTTTTTTTCACTGTGGAATTGTTAACAGCAATCGTCAATGCGGACGCAACAGCAAGCATCCTCGAGTTACAGTTGGATGAAGAGCAGCCTGCAGGGACAATAGTGGGTGACATCAGTGCTGGGTTACCACCTGGAGAAACGGCCTCCCTTTACTTCATCTCTGATCATGAGGGCACTAGTGTGGGGACTGACCTCCACATTGATGAGACTACTGGCATTATCAAGACTGCTCGGCGTTTGGACCGGGAAGAGCGGGACCATTACAGCTTTATAGCAGTTACCATGACCGGCCTCACAGTAAAGGTATCCATTACAGTGAATGATATTAATGATCATGCGCCAGTGTTCCCCAAGAATAAGGCCTATTTAAAGATCCCTGAGCAGACTGCAGTGGGGACCAGGTTTTCTCTAGATCCAGCCACTGATGCCGACAAAGATCAGCTCACCACTCAGGGATATCTCATCAAGGATGGAAATGTGGGGCAGGTGTTCAGACTTGAAACTAAGCGTGCAGCAAATAAGGTTCTTTACTTAGACCTGGTGGTCAATGGTGTTCTTGACCGAGAAAAGAGGGCTTCTTTTTCTTTAGTTTTGGAGGCCTTTGATGGGGGATCTCCTAAAAAAACTGGGGAAATGACTCTGGATGTGGCAGTGCAGGATATTAATGACCATGCTCCTGTTTTTAATCAGAGCAGATACCATGCCATCATATCTGAAAGTCTTCCCCAAGGCAGCAATATTCTTCAAGTGTTCGCCTCAGATGCGGATGAAGGTGACAACGGCCTTGTGCTTTATGAGATTAACCGCAGGCAAAGTGACCCTGACCGATACTTTGTCATCGACTCTCGTTCTGGAATCATCACACTTAACAAGGCTTTGGACTATGAAGTCAGAAAGGTTCATGAGCTTGTTGTTCAAGCCAAAGACAATGCCAGCCATCCAGAGATCACCAATGCCTTTGTCACGATCCATGTCCGTGACTACAATGATAATCAGCCCACCATGACCATTATATTCCTCAGTGAAGATGGATCGCCTCGGATATCTGAGGGTGCCCAGCCTGGACAATATGTTGCCCGTATTTCAGTCTCAGATCCTGATTATGGTGAATATTCAAATGTCAATGTCTCTTTGGAAGGTGGGGACGGTAAGTTTGCCCTCACTACTAAGGACAGCATCATCTACCTTATCTGTGTAGACCAGGTTCTGGATCGTGAAGAGAGAGATTCGTATGAACTCAGGGTTATGGCTACAGACTCTGGCACCCCCCCTCTCCGAGCTGAATCCTCTTTTACAATCCAAGTCACAGATATTAATGATAACCCTCCTCTGTTTGATCAGCAGGCATACAAACAGACTATTCCAGAAGTGGTTTACCCAGGTAGCTTTGTGCTTCAAGTAACAGCACGAGATAAAGACCAAGGCCCAAATGGTGATGTTCGCTATAGCATCCTGACCAACAAGGGGACACATTCTAATTGGTTCACCATTGACGCTATGACTGGTATCATCACTACAGCTACTCAGCTGGATTATGAAACCGATCCAAAGGCAAGTGTCAAGGTTGTGGCTACAGATGGTGGAAAGCCCCCTTTATCCTCGACTGCCATAGTGGAAATCAGTCTACAGGATATTAATGACAACAAACCACTGTTTGGGAGCAACTACTATAACGCATCCATCAAGGAGAATACAGCGGCAGGGACCTGTTTCCTAGAGGTAGGGAAGTCTGATCATTGTTGCTTATATTCAAAGTATTTATTGCTAAATGTTATTTAGATAACTGTGCGGTGGTATCCATTGTAGAAAACTATTGGCATCCAAATGTTATGTGTGCACTTCCTCTACACAGTACATATTGTTCTGGCAGTTTTGAGATTAAACTCATCCCCTACACTTAATGGAGACGCATGTGGGAATTACACCACTGAGAAGATTTCTGTATTTTTTTTTACTAAACAAGCTGTATTTTAAACAGCTATCTGAGCAATCTTGGAAACTCATTTTATATACCATCATACCACCCAACCCTAGCTTTAATTACCTGCGCTCTCCTGCCTGGCTGATTTTCATTACAGCAGAACTCTTGCTCAGGTTATGTAGTTTTACCTGCCAATAATAACATGTTCTGTAATGAGTGTTGTGTCGTCCTATGCATGCTGTCATGTGAGCATCATAGCACTGCTCACACGCTGAGCATTCAGTAAGAATTTTGGACATTGCCAGTTGTCCACTGCCTTTGGTTGCCATGTCATTAAATTGCCTGCCGATGTGCACATCATGTATTCCTAATTGTAATTAATGAGCAAAGAATTCTTGGGATTAACAGAAAAATTACACAGCGTATTTCCAGAGATAGTCAGATGTATCCTGTCCTTGCCTACTTAAATGGGCTTGGTTAGACTTTTAACTGTCAACATAATTAGATTTTTCACAGGGTGCCCCCTCCTCCATTCAGAATCGGCTGAGATAGGCTCTAGCCAAGTAGCATTAAGCTTTTCGGCAAATGAATGAATAAATATTTTCAACAAAGCAACCTTGCAATTGTAATCCTTTCAAGGTTCACTAGACTTTATGTTTTCAAAGACGTGTGTGTGTGTGCTGAAAAGGGATTCCACAAAATGGAATTTCACACTGTTGTTGCTTTAGTTAACTTTAATATTTAAAGATGGTGGTTGTCCGTGATTGGAGGAATGTGGGTTTTGTGTAAAGGGAAGAGTAGGAAGTGAGGAAGGGCTGCGACGGAGGAATATTTGGACATTCTGTAGAAGCGGACATGAAGTAATACATGGGGAAAAAGAAAATAAAGGACAAAGAAAAGGCGAGAACAAAGAAAACCATTAAAGGGTAGAATTGCTTGGAGTGGTACAGTGCAAGAGTCTTTAAAAACCAACACACAGAACAAAAGCAGCTCTTCTGAATGATTCGGCTTTTATATCCGTATATAAAACCATCGGTCGTTACTCACTAATGATAAACGGTTTGGAGAATTTTTTTTTTTTGTGTGTAAAACAATTTCTTGGCAGTTATTATTAGCAGACACCGTCTTTAGATCTCATTTCATGCTACACAGCACCAGTGTTGGTTTTTCACTGTTTTAAAGTCTACTTTTATTTATTTCACTGCGTTCCTCAAAACCCAAAAGAACCAAACAGAATACTTGGACAGTCCACAGGATGAGATTGTTTTAGCTGTAGCACCACTGCAATCCTCACACAGTTCCAGCCTCACCATACCGCACACATGGGCACACAGAGTGCCAAACCAGGCTGTGGTTCCTGTTTCTGATCCACACAGCTAGAGAAATTGGTCTTCGTGGTAGGTTCCTCTCTCAGCTGACCTGATCCAGATATGTAACACAGGTTTCTTTTCTCTTACCCAGGGATTCATAGTGCTGTATTCTTGTAGTGTAACAGGAATAAGTATTATTTGTTAAATGAGTTTATGAGGGTATTGACTGGAAATATCCCAGCATAAATTATAGGACTGACTGTGCAAAGTATATTTTAATGAAGCATTGGCTCCTTCTTCAGAAGCCATCATATTTATTTTTATTCATATTTCATCCTTTGCTGAACCGCTTAATCCTAGCAGGGTCTCGGAGAGGCTGGAGCCTATCTCAGCCAACAGTGGGTAAAGGCGGGGTACACCCTGAACAGCTCACCAGACCATTGCAGAGCAACACACGCACATAACCATTCACACTCACACCTAGGGGCAATTTGGAACAGCCAATAAGCCTAATGTGCATGTCTTTAGACTGTGGGAGAAAACCGGAGTACCTGGAGGAAACCCACTCAAGCATGGCGAGAACATGCAAACTCCACACAGAAACACCTGAGCCTGGTACTCAACTCCAGGACCCTCTTGCTGTGAGGCGAAGATGCTAATCACTACATCACCTTGCCACCCATGCTTTATCTAGAGAGACTACATACATTTTTTTGCTGAACTGCTTGATCCTATTAGGGTCACGGGGAGGCTGTATCTCGGTATCTCGGCTGACTCTGGGAGAAGGTGGGGTACACCCTGAACACCTTGGCAATCTATCGCAGGACAACACACACAACCATTCACACTCACACTCACACCTAATTTGAAACAGCCAACTACCGTGAATGTTTTTGGACTGTGGGAGGAAACCAGATTACCCGGAGGAAACCCACATAAGTACGGGGAGAACAATCAAACTCCACACAGAAACACCCTCGCCAAGCCTGGGACTCTTGCTGTGAGGCGGACGTGCTAGCCATTACACCACTATGCTGCCCTTTCTCAGGGTTTTGTTTGGTAAAATTTTATTAGATTTATGTTTTGATTGGGAATATCTTCCAAGGACAGGATGCTTAAAGGAGAAGAAAGCACCTGTTAAAGTCAATCTAATTCAGATATCAAGATTCATTTCTTTCCGTGTTCAAAATCTGAGGCCAATAGATTCTGTTTTAATGATTTTATAGGCAGTTATTTGAAAACTGAGTCTCACAATGATGTTGTCATTGAGGCCCAAGTTAACATGTATAAGTGTAGGATGGTGATACATTCATGCCATTTATGAAGATAAGATAAGATCCTTTATTAATCCCACAACACTGTGGAGAAGCTCACAGGCTGCATCGGCGTTGGCCGAGGGAGGGATGTAAGTCGTTATTGCGATGACATGTGAAAACTCCCTCGGCAGATAGTAAGGCCGGATGCTTACGGCCAGCAGCTATTTTATAAATTTAAAAAATATTGACAGATCGGAGCATAATTACCTGTTATATTTTTGAATAATTAAACCTGGGGATTTATTATTTATTTTGGACGTGCATAACAGACTAGATCAGCTTTCCGATTCTGATAAGGGAAAATAAAAATAAGGGAAAATCATGTATTATATCAGAGGAGAGATTACGTGGGAAATCAGTTTTTCCAGGAAAAGTTAATTAAAAAAAATACAGTAATAGATTTCTGCATATCCTATATATATTTCCCATATGTCCCCTGTAATACATTCTAAAGAATCAGATCCTGGCGCAAATGGAACAGATCGGTGATGTGCGTTCCTCTGCCTGTTGTGAAAAGCAGCTTGATCAGTAAGTACACTGACACCGGAACAACCATTTATATTTAGAAATAATAATCTATTTTTAATCATACGTGTGTGAGATGGCAAGAGGCACGTTGCGTGTAGGAAATCTACAGTCGTTCAAAAACAAACAAAAAGGACCGAAGCTGTTCGCTTCCGAAGCTGTTCGCTTCCGAAGCTGTTCGCTCGTATTCGAGCCACTCTGAATTCACACCAAATTTTGAGCAGGTCCTAAACTTTTTCCAAGACCACGAAAACGGACCATTTACCTTGAATTCGACCGACTACCTCCGAAAATATATTTAATTACCCTCGAACTAAAATTTGCTTGCACATTCGGCCGTGACTGCTTACATGTGAGCTAGGCTTAGCTTTCAACAAGTGCTGTCTTCTCCTTTAAGGTTGTTAGCCTCAGCTTTAGGGGTCTGCTTACTTATTTTCTTAAAAGGCTATTTCTCTTACAGGTAGTAACAGTGACTTTGACAAATAAGTCTGAGTCGTTCCAATTTATTAATTATTATTGATAAAAATTCACATGACAGATTTGGTGGATTTGTTTAATGATTGCTGTTCCATTAGAGACAGGAGCTTTTGTGTTTATCATATTTTCAGTAACCTGAAGAGTAGCCGTTTCCTTTATGAATCATACACTGTTTTTTTGTAGTTCTCTTTTTCTAAACTATGATTATCCAGCTGTGCTTAAAAATGTACCATATCAGTATCACAGTGTGGGATTTCCTTTTAACGTATGCAATACATTAGACACGGAGATGCTCAAAAGCACTCTGGGGCCATTTTATCTACAGTATTTCATCACACCACAGCCTGTGTGAGGGTGGACGTGTGCAGCATGTGCGTGCATGCAAGTGCAGGTGGGGTAACAGTAAGTGCATTAAACTGCCGTAAATCTCTCCACCTGTCTCAACATTCATGCGTGCTATGGTGTTAAGTAATATATTTTACCGAATCCACTTGGAAAGACTAATCAGATTTAATAAATCCAAGTGTATGAACACATCTGGGCTGTTGTTAGCGGAGGAAGCTCCCTAGGGACAGTTTCCTGTAACATAAGGTCTGGTCCATGGTGGGGTCATGTGGAAACGTGGGCCACTGAATATATCAGCCAGACTGTGGCTACCTGTTCTCATGGACTACAGTATAGAAGACTAAAGAGAACAAAGCTCTTTTTATATAAGTGTAAGAAAGAGATCAGGGGAAAAGGGTTAAGAATGTAGGAAAGGGTTCGGTTTGTGTCCAGAAACAAGCTGGATGTACAATTCCATGTGCTGGCTGCTAGACAATGTGTAAGTAATTTTAAATGATATGTGAAGTGTTTGCTTCTCAGAATAATGTACACACATCCACTACATTATAGCGCAGACTCAAAACCTCTTCCAATGAAGTCCGTTTCATTAACACTGTACCTGAAACTTTAAAAATAATGAATCAGGGGAGGCGGACGTGCTGACCGCTACGCCACGGTGCCACCCGGAATTATGTTCATTTATAGTGTGTGAAATAGAAATGTGAATACATTTTGTTAACGGTTTTACATCCATTGCAGAAGTTGAAATGACTTCCTTCAGCTAGTATCTCACAGAGAATGCTGACAAGCATGATTTTTGGATTCGCCAAGTTCTTTGACAAATGTTGGCGAAAATCTGCGTTTGCGTGACATTTAGCGATGCTTAGCGAGTTACCAACATTCGCGTGAAAGGTTCGCAAACAACAATGTTAGCGACAGTGTTTGCGATCATTGGCAGCTACTTCCCAGTTTTTCCAGTGTTTGGAAATGTTTGCGAATGTTTTGGAGCTTTTGCCAACTCCTGATAAAATACCAGGCAAATGTCAGGCGCTTCTTGGACCCAAATCTATGAATCTATGTGCAAACCCTCTCCAGCATTGTGTTCACTACTTGGTGAACCAAAAAGAATTTAGCGACCCGTGTTACAACCGTTTGCAGCTGTGTGTGAAAAAAGAAATTCTGAAAGAAATGTTGAACATGTTCAAAATTTCCCTGCGAAAAGAAAAAAGTGTTTGCGACACCAAAAACTGTCTGCGACTAAATTCGCAACCTTTTACAAACTCTGAGAAAACTCACTACGTTCGTCAGCATTCGTCGCTCTGTGAGATACTAGCCTTTTCCATTCACGTTGCCTTTTTCACTGTCAGTCTAGATTAAAACTTTATCCTTCTAGAATTTCGAAAACTATTTTTGCAAATTACATATAATAAAAATAAAGAGATGTACCTCAACTTTTGTAGAGTTAAAATCCACAATAAAAAGGGATTGGTTTAAATTAAGACAATCCAGAACTTTGGGAGCCACGCAGATCCCATTTACTTCATAAATACAGGGAGTTTCCCATGTTGCTACACTTCTATTTAGTTGGGCAGCAGTATGTATATTAGCTTTGGGAGCGAGCGGCTGTTTATTACTGTAACACATGTCTTCTTTTCTTTTATCCTGGATCACCCCTTTTCTTCCTGGTTCAATTTCACCATTGTTTGATTTCTTGTTTTTCTCTTTTTTCCCTCCATACTGATAACTATTGGAATTATTCCCAGATTGCCTCTCCTTATATTTCTCGCCTTAGACCTTATTCTTGTCTGATCTTCAGCCATGTAATGTCTCCATTCCATAGAAACTCATAACGGAGCGTCTGATAAAGTACTGACCAAGGACGAGAAAGTCGAATGGGTCACAGGGGTCCTAATGGTCACTATAATCAAATTTCATGATGTGTTGAGGTGGAATTGTATGAATTTCCAGCATTCTTTGTGTTGGGAAAAAGACTCTCACTCACACCTAGGGGCAATTTGGAACAGCCAATTGGCCCAGTGTGCATGTCTTTGGACTGTGGGAGGAAACCGGAGTACCCGGAGGAAACCCCACACAAGCATGGGGATAACAGGTAAACTCCACACAGACATGCCTTCGCCAAGCCCAGGACTCGGACCCAGGACCTACTGAGTTAACCACTACATCGCTGTGCCGCCCCAGACTAACTGATATGATACTTTATCCAGTCTCCCCTTACTTTTTATTCCAGGATCTAATACCATGGGAGTTCTTCCTTATACAGAAATCTGTATAAACACAATTTTCCATTGTTGTGTCTCAGCCTAAATATTTCTTCCAAGTTATTTATTTTCCAGAAGGTCAGCAGGAATTCCCAGTATGCTATATGTACTTATTTTGTTATCGAGACAGACTCAATGACACTATTGTTTTCTTTCTGCTGTCTAAATTCTCACATGCATTCTCACGATGAAAGCGGATCTGCAAAATAAAACAGTCTACGTAAGTCAACTCTTGTGGTGGTTGATACCAATCGGTGATGTGTGGTTATAATCCTGTTTGTTATTCCAGCTGGTTGTCTCTGACCAGACCAACTTCTAAATCACCAATTAAAGTGACCACCACAAGCCCCCACAAACACACACACCGTATTGCATATTTATACACATACAACCATAGATTCTAATCAAACATTTTGACATGAAATAAACAATTTCATTTCGATCTTCTCAGCAGCCACAGTAACACAGTCTCTGCTCTTGTAAGTAAAGCCTCGAATGGTACAGTTGGTTGGGATCAAATGAAGCCCAAACATTTTTAACTGTACTCACATTGTTTAGGGGCGCTAAAGTTTGCTTTTAACAGTCTGAGAGAGTGCAAGTATGGGGCAAGAGTGAATTCTCTCCAACAAACCCTCTACCCTGTCCTTCATCCAGAGCTGCCAACCTCTGTAAGCTAAATTGAAGTTTAGCGGAATGAAGAATGAACAGCATGGCGGCTCAATCCAGAAAAACAGACCAACTTCTGAAAATTATCCAAAATAAATGAAATAAAAAAGCAGTAAAGTTTCCCATAAGAGCAAATCAGGAGAAGTGACTGGAAGGTGATCTGTCTCCATACGTCCATTCTTTTTTTTAAAGATTCCTCTTCCTCTCTTCCTCCACACACCTTCTTACTCCTTTTCCTTCCAAGCCTTCATGTATCACTTTTCCGTCTCAGGTTTTCCCAGTCTTTATTTCTCTTTCATCTGGCAGACAGCCTTATCCAGGGCAACTTACATTTTATCTCATTTGTACAGTTAAGCAGTTGAGGGTTAAGGGTCCTGTTCAAAGGCCCAACAATGAACCCCTGAACCCCTGAACCCCTAACCTTCTGATCACTTACCCAGAATCGTAAGCATTGAGCCACCACTGGCCCCAAACATTTACATTTACAGCATTTGGCAGACGCCCTTATCCAGAGGGACTTACATTTTAAGCTTGAACTGCTGACCTTCTGATCAGTAACCCTGAGTCTTAACCACTCTCACTTATTCACTCCCTCATTTGCCGAACTGCTTGATCCTACTGGGGAAGCATGGAGGCTGGGGCCTATCTCAGCTGACCCTGGGCGAAGGCAGGTACGTCCCAAACAGTTTGCCAGACCATCGTAGTGCTAACACACAACCATTCAACTCACACTTAGGGGCAGCCAATTAGCCTAAGGTACATGTCTTTGGACTGTGGGAGAAAACTGGAGTACCTAGAGGAAACTATGCGAGCATGGGCAGAACATGCAAACTACACACAAAAATGCCCTTGGCATCCAACCCAGGATCTTCTTGTCTTGCGGCGGACATGCTAACCACTATACCACCATGCTGTCAGCCTTAACCAATGAGACACCCCTCTCCTATTCCCACTATTTCAGTATTAAACAGTATCATAATAATGAATGAAACTGTTCATCAAAAGTAGACCAGGAAAAAAAAAGTCTCCTGTCCAGTTTCCGCGGACGCACTGCAGCCTCAGATTCCGGGTCTTGGCAGACCGAGATGGAACCTGATGTGGTTTTCTGCTGTTGTTGCCCATTTGCATCAAGGTTTGGTGTGTTGTGTGATCTGAGATGCTTTTCTGCTCACCGTGTGTGTAAAGAGTGATTGTAGCCTTCCTGTCAGCCTGATCTTCCACCTGAACTGTCGCTCACAGGATTGTATTCTTTTCCTCTGTAACATGCTGTGTAAATCTGAAGAATGCTGTTTCTCTAAACCTCTGTAGATCAGCAGTTTCTGAAATACTCAGACCGGCCCATCTGGCACCAACAGTCATGCCACAGTTAAAAATTCTTTTTCCCCATTGCGATGTTTAATGTGGACTCACTGAAGTTCTGGTGCTGAAGGAGTGGTACTCAATCACTCATTTGCCCAACCGCATAATTCTACTAGGGTTGGGGGGAAGCTGGAGGAAGTAATGATACACCCTAAACAGCTCACCAGTCCACCTCAGC
>JBCNYH010000016.1:8419210-8441702 GCA_039654325.1 Tandanus tandanus | reverse complement strand
CTGGCGCCCATCTCAGCCGACTCTGGGCGAGGGCAGAGTACACCCTGGACAGCTCGCCAGGCCATCGCAGGGCAGGATTTTGTGTAGCAGAAATCAAAATAAAAATTATGTTATTTAAAAACAAACAAGCAAAAAAACAAACAGAAACATTAATGTTCATGAGGCAAAACATCAAATAATGTGCTGTTGTATTAGTTTGAGTGCAAACGGGCCAAAACAATTAGAAATCTTTGTTTACAGTTTTACTTTTAATTTCAACGTGTCCTTCTAACTGTTTATGATTTGGGATTGTAACTGACTGCCAACGGGAACAGTTGTGGATCCTGAGTAAGAAAGGTAGCTACTTTATTAACCTCTTGGTGTGTCAGAGTTAATCAGTGTTTCTGGCAGAAATAATCCAGAAACAAACAGAGTAGCTCGATCTGGCACTTTAAACTTTCACAATAATTATATGTAATTATACTGGCTACACGCTTGATTTTAGAAATAGTACGAAAAAGCTTGTTTAAAACCTCACTATGGATCTCTTATTGTATAGTTTGTGGATTTATTTCATTTTCCTTTTTTCCTTTTAAAAAAATTATAGTACGGCGGCACAATGGCCCAGTGGGTAGCAGGTTCGCCTCACAGCAAGAAGGCCTGGGTTTAATTCCCGGGCTCGGGTGTTTCTGTGTGGAGTTTGCATGTTCTCCCTCTGCTTGTATGGGTTTCCTCTGGGTACTCCGGTTTCCTCCTACACTCAAAAAACATGCAAAGTAGGCTGACTGGTGGTTCCAAATTTTCCCTTAGGGCACCAGCCTCCCAGCAACCCTAACTAGGATTAAGTGGCCTAGAAAATGAATGAATGAATGATATTTGATCGTAATATGATGTTATCTCAATCTATGGACCTTTATGATTCAGCTGAAAAAGGACATGCTATTGCTTTGGCATGGGAGCGGTAGATATAATTTTCTTCATCTATCAAATTGGTTGTTTTGTTCTGCACCTGAGTGTAACTGTGGTGTTCACCTGCCTAATTAAGGCCACCAAGAGTGCAAACACACCAGGGGCCTGTTTTGAATGTTCGGCCTTCCTAGAGGAACATGATTTGGATGGTATCACTCACTTACAGCCAGCAATAAAAAAGAAAATGGATTTAATATTCATAATAAAGCTGAAACTGAAAAAAAGCTTATACACCACCACTCAGACTTGCACAGAATAAAAAACACACAGTCTAACTCTGGTAGGCAGACAAACTTTCATTAAGCAAAACAGAGAACATGAACTCGTTAAACAGATAATTAAAGTGACAAGACAGGTGATACAAATTAAGGCGGAAATCAGAGAGTGAAAGGCGGTGAAAAGAAAACTCAGTGTTAACCTTTCCTTCTTTCACTTCAGACTGTAATAGGGAAACACAGGAGAGTTTTATTTATTTATTTATATATTCCCTCCAGGGCTGAAGCTGATGCCTACTCAAGGGTTAAAAATTAGATTTTTGCATTCCTAAACCCAGAGGGTATACTAGGCTAAATTTACTTGGGTGAACACTAAAAAATGATCTTTGCCCAAACTGTTTATTTAATTCAGTTAATGAGTACACCCTGAACAGCTCGCTAGTCCATCACAGGGCCAACACACACAACCATTCACACTCACCCTCACACCTGTGGAACAGCCAATTAGCCTAATGTGCATGTCTTTGGTCTGTGGGAGGAAACCAGAGTACCCGGAGGAAACCCACACAAGCACGGGGAGAACATGTAAACTGCACATCTACATGCCACTACATCAGTTTGGTCACTACAACAAAGAGAATTTTCCCATGTCCAGCCCACGTTTATTAGATTTGGCCTTGTTTCCCCACAATGTACAAAAGGCTCAGCTGATCCATATGTAAAGGCACGCAAACTATCTCCAGCTGCTACACTCCTTTGTCTCGGCGCTGCTCCACTTTTTTGGTGTTCCTTTAACATTACAGCGAAACTTCATTGTATGGGGACTGAACAAAGGATCACACATCCCGCATTTGGACACACACACACACACACACACACACACACACACACACACACACACACACACAAACACAGCTTCATCATCCTCAACTGCATGTGCAGTTCTTATAACTTAGTTCCTGTAACCGTCATTTCATAAGAGTCACTTTAAGGAATTTAAATTTAGAAACTATTCGAGAGAATCTTCTAGAGTGGTCTTCCTTCCATTATATGCTAACAATTTCCATCAAGCTGTCAAAAGCTGTACGGTTCTCAATATGTGTTTTTAAAATATGAATAAAGCAAAGCAAGCCTCACAATGGGGGCAGTTCTGATGGTCAGTGCGGTTCTAAGCTGTGTGAACTGCAGTGACATCGCCTTGACACCGTGAAGGTGTTCGCCGTCGACCTTCAGTGACCACCATAAACCGCAAGATTTTCAAAATGTTTTAAATTTCACGGTGGTTCTCATAACCATGCATCACCGTCTAGCTGCGTTGTAGCTGCCATGTTGTCACATTTCATAACCTTTCTGAACATGGCGACTACCTGACTTCACACTATAAAGCCAGTCAGCGCTCCAGTACACAGCACAGTGAGGCAGAGGTAAACTGCTTACAACACCTTCTGGGTCAAAACCAAAAACTCAACGCAAAGTTGAGATACACACATGTTTTAATTCCATTTTCCATTTTTCGAGAACATTGAAGGAAATCAGATGACAGTTCGTCTTGTCGTTTTCAGATTTTTATTATCAAAACAAAAAATAGAAAACAATTATTTTCATTTTTTCTAAAAAAAAATTAGGAAAAAAAAAAAATGGCAAAAGGCTGTTGGGCGACAGCTTCTGTCATTTTAAAATGAAAACCTGTTGGCCGCCAGGTATACGGGTTATCTTGCCACATCGCTGTCATTTCTTGGTGGTTCAGCGTGGTTTGGCACCACCCCCATGTGAGGCCTGCTTAATGATGCCTTGATGGAGAGGCAAGGACGAGGCTCTAATATGCTATATGACCTTTTTCCAGGGGATTATTAATCTTAATTGTGTTTTTGGTTTGTTTTTTGCCAGACAGGCGCGTCTATGACATATCTCCTGTTTTACACAATACGGCTCCCATTTGTTTTAGCCGGACAGTGCTTTCAACACATTAAATTAATCACCAACTTTAATTCTATGGCACTGCTTAGTCTGTCATTTTGAAGCAGTGAAAACAAACAGATTTAATGCAGCCTTTTGTGTGGCTCTAAAATGTTTCGAGTGTGAATATAAAAAGAAATATCCGGTGTTGAAAAGAGAACGTGGCTACATTTAGCTCATTAATGAAGTGAATGTTGGTTATATATCAACCTTTAGCGAAACCTCAAGCAGCCTTTATTGACACCCTCATAAGGGATGTGGGCGCTGCCAGCACTACAGAGCTAGCTCCGCCTGGACTGGAACTCTGCTGTGAGTGAGTGAGTAAGTTGGTCATATAGTAGTAGTGATGGTTTTACGGTGGGGGTGTGGGGGTGGGGTGGGGTGGGGGGTGGGGGGTTGTGTGAGGGCTCCTGTATGTTACACCAAGCTCATACCAGGCAGATTAAATGTTTAATTTTATAAAATGCTTACCATTTTTATGATATTCTTCTTTACTGTGGCTTTCAGTCAACGCTTTACAAAAAATAAATAAAATAAAATAAAAACTTTTTCATGCATGAAATCTCTACACATTTGTTTGTATTCTCTTTTGTATGTCACGTAAAATCAGAGTAATTGATCATTTTTTATGATCAGAAGAAATATGCGAAGGTAAGAATTACAGCAACTTTGTCAAGGGCCACATTTTACAGGATAAATGACTGGGTCCGATCATCTCAGGGACAGCAGGTCTTCTGGTGTGTCCCTGGTATGGAGTGTTTAATACCTACCAAAATTGGTCCATGAAAGGACCAGCTATAGGGTCATGGGTGCCCAATGCTCATTGACGCTCATGGTGAATAAAGGTAAACCCGAGCAGTCTAATCCCACAGAAGTGCTAGTGTAACATAAAGTGATAAAAAGGTGCACTATGATAAAAAGATATAGGTTCTCCCCGTGCTTGCGTAGATTTCCTCCAGGGTACTCTGGTTTCCTCCCACTGTCCAAAAACATGCACAGTAGGCTGACTGGCGGTTCCAAATTTCCCCTAGGCGTGAGTGTGAATGGTTGTATATGTGTTGGCCATTCGATGGCCTGGTGAGCTGTTCAGGGTGTACCCTGCGCTCGCCCAGAGTCGGCTGAGATGGGCGCCAGCCTCCCTGCGACCATAATTAGGATTAAGCAGCTTAGAAAATGAATGAATGAAAAAAGATATAGAACACACAGGATGGGCAGGTGCTTGTGTGATGCATACCTTGTGAAGAGATGGCACTGGGTCTACCACGAGAAGAGAGCAATCTGGTGTTAGGTGTCATGTGAAGTCAGTGCGAACTTCATGCCAACAGTATTTGGTAATGTCAGTGGCTTCTTTCAACAGGATCAAGGATAAGGATATTTGTCCAGGAATAGATTTAGGAAAGTGACAAAAAGTCCAGCTTGTGGCATTACCAGCCCCATATCTACCCATTGCAAAGGGAAGAGTGAGCTACTGATAAGCATAGACCAACATACCAAAGGGGATTGCAGGATGTTCTGATTCCCAAGGAGGAAATGAGCAAAGTTTCAATAAAGCCATTTTAAATTATTTCCACAGTGAAGGCTTTAGCGTTATAACCCATCAAAGCTTTGATTAACAGTATAGAGACAGTTGTCTTTTTTTTGTTTTGGTTTTAAGACAACATTGGTTGTGTAAACCATGGCTGTTCTTATCCATGAAAGCCAGCTGCTGATGATGGGGTACATACTGTATATGTAATTTGGTTTTATTCATCGGGGTAGATTTGATCGTGCTGGAATATGGTTCTGAAACATTTAAGTGTGGGCCTGGGTTAGAGTCTTGAGGTGAGGGCGTTCCTGTGTGGAGTTTGCATGTTCTCCCATGTTTCCTCCGCTTACTGTGGTTTCCTCCCACAGCGCAAAGACATCCACATTAGGCTAACTGGCTGTTCTGAATTGCCCCTAGGTGTGGGTGTGAGGGTGGATAGTTGTTTGTGTTGGCCCTACGATAGACTGGCCGGCTGTTCAGAGTGTACGCTGGCTTCGCCCAGAGACGACTGAGATAGGCATTAGTCTCCCCACGACGCTAATAAAGGATAAAGCACTTCAGCAAATGAATGAACATTTAAGTGGTTTAAGGTGGAAGACCGGATGCGCATATTGATTTCTCTAGAGTGTACTTGAATGCAGACATGTTATACCTTCATTGTATGGAACTTTGAGCAGCTAAATATGTGGTATATGAAATAAGATCATCCCCAAATAAGATAAGAACAAAAACACAGTTTGCAACTTCAGAAAATAACTTCTTCAATAATTTCAACTTCAACTATTCTCACCTCCTGGATGGTGTATTACTTGCCACTCAGTTTTGCAGATGCGCAGTCAATGCATACAGTCCACAGAGACACAAAATCTGGTCGCAGCGCAGACTGACCACATGGAGTGTGCGCATGACAAAATCTCCATGAGGTGTACCATGCGCACCCAGTGTGTGGGTCATATTCACTGAAGTATACCTGGGCCTTTACAGCACAGTCATGTGTTGCAACACACTCATGCAAAACACTGCCCTGGGACTCAATGAATTTTTAATTTGGATCAATAACTTTAAGGGGTTAAGCGGTGTTCTCTGCTGAGTTATTATATAGATTAGAGATAATGTGGTTGGGTATAGAGATTTACTCTCACTCACTCATTCGTCTGCCGTACCGCTTAAACCTACTAGGGATTAGCCGACACTGGGTGATGGATACACCCTGAACACCCTGAACCAGCCCATCACAGGACAATATACAGAACCATTCACACTCACACCAAGCGTCAAATGTCTTTGGACTGTGGTTGGAAACCGGAGAACCCAGAGGAAATCCACACAGGCATGGGGAGTACATGCAAACTCCACACAGAAACGCCCGAGCCCAGGACTCAATCCCAGAACCCTCTTGCTGTGAGGTGGACGTGCTATATAATCCATATAGCATATATCCATATACACCATCACATAAGCGGTTATGCTAATTAAAATGCATGCTCGGATGTCAGAGGTTGGACTTGGACTTGTGTTTTTTGGTAAGAGATGTGAGATATATTATGAGAAAAATAATTCTGTTTATGCTGAAACATTACGTGATTCCCAAGCTGGAAGGCATGGAAGGATTAGTGGGATCTCCCTGGTGCTTGTTTTCATTGGAGGAATGTAGATCATGTCCAAGAAGTTTCTGGAAGATAATCATGCGAGTGTTCTCTTCTCACTTTCTTGTGTAGTGTACACTTTGTGTCTTTGGGCAGAAACATTTTTGGTACAAGAGTCGATCTTACTTTCCAAGCACAGAGCATTCTGGGCAAAGAGTGTTGAGTTTATCATTAGTCTGGTTCCTGACACTCATGTGGAGTTGAGGAAGAGAGAGAGAGAGAGAGAGAGAGAGAGAGAGAGATCTAGGTAAAGATCATAAATTCTCATTTTATGTATGAAAATAAAGACGCCCATTTCAAGTTTCAGTTGACACCGCCCATATACTTCTGTACATCATTTACCTCAGTATTGATATTAAGCAAAACATCCACTAGGGGGCAGCTCAGAGATGACAAGGAAATGGTGGTGGAGATGGTAACAACGTACTTTATTAAGAAATACAGATGTTGCTTGGTAGACAGCGGTGGCTTGTGAGGCCATTAAATACATTTCGACACATAGATGAATAATTCTTTTGATCTTATAGACTTGTGTGCACAGATAGATCGTTCTCGCACTGACCTCCACTTTTCCTTTGCCACCTTCGAATTCACATGTAATCACCTCCCAGCTGTTCTCTATCAAATGTTGTTTCTAACTTCTTAAAAACTTTCATAACCTCTCTTTCTTTTCCAAAAATTTTGCTATTATTACAATTTCTTCTTCATGACTCTTTTGTAAACTTTTGGCTACAGACACCACCCCGTCCCCCCACCCCCCCACCCCCCCTCCCCCGGCTACTGGTGGTACTGCTCCATTCTTACACATCTGCAAGCCTTCCAAAAACGTGCAACAATACGGACAAAATGACGCCGGGTACGAATAGAAGGCTACGTATCTGTTTTGTGTGTTGAGGCGGACCATGCCGAACACTCGATCCTGACTCATCATTCCTGTAACCTGCGCTGGGAGATAGCTGCTTGCTGCCGAAATTATCTTTCGACTCTGAATCGAGATGTGTACGTGGTGACTGCTCTGGAATGAATGGCAAAGAACACAGCATGCCTCTTTTATACCCTTCTGCGATTGCCTCAGATATGCAGCAGCAACATCCTGTGGCATCAACCCAGATTTAAACTTGTGATCTCCGGGTTGATAGTCACGCACCTTGTCGATGCACCACTCGGGAGCCTAAACGCCTCAATTCTTGGCGTTTGACCCACGTAAGAATTCTTTAAAAATGCACTGCATTCATAGCAATTTACAAGAGCGTGTGGAGTTGCTTTCATGTTGAGCGTAAACATCTCATCAGTGCACATTGTACAAACTAGACTCACATTTATAATAATAATTGAAATGCCTTCTCCAGTACCTTTTCTTCATGCTTAAAATAGTAAAAAGTGGTTCTTATCCATCGGGTGGAGTTGCTGAAATCAGGCAACCATTTTGTCATTGTTAGTGTATAATCAGGGGACCAGTTGTACTCAGACTAGGATGTGGCCATGCGCCCATGCTCTGGGCGGTGTTTTCCATACTGCAGGAACACCAATCTGTACAAAGGAACATTTAAGAGGCACACCTGCACTATAACTCTACCTGACAGCCTTATCCTCTTGGCATTGTGCCCTCTTCTTTCTGTCCTTCACTCTGTCACATTCACACTTTCTCCTTACATCCACTCTCCATCTGGGTGAGGTTTTCCCTGGCACAAATTTACTCCATGCTTTTACGTCCCCCTTACCCCAGTATCCTGTCTCCTCTACCAGTACAGCGTTCTCTCTGGAATGGATGGGTGTAAGAAAAATGGGAGACGTTAACAAAAGTGAGAACTGAAAACTATTTTCTAAAAACTATTTTGGTATCCCCACAAGTGAGCCAAAATGAGATACCTCCTAGAACACCCCCACTCCAGTCTTTTTCGAAGCAGAACAAAAATCAGCAGCCACGCGGCACGGTGGCATTACATGTGGGTCTCACAACAAGAGGGTCCTGGGTTCGAGTCCTGGGCTCAGGTGTGGAGATTGCATGTTCTCCTCATGCTTACGTGGCTTTTATCCGGGTACTCCGGTTTCCTCCCACAGACCTGGCTGTTCCAAATTGCCCCTAGGTGTGGATGTGAGTATGAATGGTTGTGTGTGTTGACCCTGTGATGGTCTGGCAAGCGGTTCAGGGTGCACCCTTCCTTCACCCAGTGTTGGCTGAGATAGGCTTCAGCCTCCACGTGACCCTAATAGGATTATTCAGTTCAGCAAATGAGTGAGAGTGAGAGAGTTCAAGTAAACGAACACGCAGAGGTTGAGTAGGATTGAGGGAGTACCTTTTATGGTGAAATCAGCATGCTGTGCGATTCTTCCATGCTTTCCTGCAATTTGTATTTGATTTCAGCTTGATTTATTGTTACCTAATTTACAACAGGCACCCCTCTAACCAGTGCCTCACCACAGGAATCTAATCAGGGTTTCACGTCACTAAAAAACGTCACAAACTGCCTACTATGAAAAGGTTTAGGGCATAATGTGTATTCATTCATTCATTCATTCATTCATTCATTCATTCATTCAGTTACAAAACCGCTTTATCCTACTCGGGTTGCAGCGAGGCTGGAGCCTATCTCAGCCGACTCGTTGCAAAGGCAGCTCAATAGTCCCTTGCAGGGCCAACACACACAACCATTTACACTCCCACTCACACCTAGGGGCAATTTGGAACAGCCAGTTAGCTTAATGTGCATGTCTTTGGACTGTGGGGGAAACTGGAGTACCCAGAAGCAACCCACGCAAGCACGGGGAGAACATACAATTCCACGCAGATATGCCCTTTCCAAGCCCAGGACTTGGAGGACATGCTGATCAATACAGCACTGTGCCGGCACAAATATAATACAGATGGGGAAAAGGGGAAAACCAACATGTAGGTTTTTAGTAAGTTATTGGGCCACAACAAGCCACCATGACACCTACACTGTGCTCTCACAAGTTTTTAAAACTGTACTAGAAGTATCTTGCTTACTCTTAACTGGACTTGGCACATGGATTGGATTGAGGACTAGTAATTGTGAAGGTCATAGGATATGATTTATATCATTTTAATACTCATCTGCCCATTCCGAGCCTTGATATCCCATGGATGCACCAGTATAATCCTGGATAAGACCTCTGGTTTGGAGTCAGGATTGAACTGTTTAATCAGAGGGTAATGGTGATTGATTCCTTGTAAAGTGATCCAAACCAATCCAACAAAATTCCCTCCTCAGCATTTTGCCACCCCCCACCCCACTGTAATTTGTCACCTGTCTAATTTAAATCTTGTTGATTAAAGTGAACATTTTAAGTAGTTTTGTGTGATTACAGACAGGATGGCAGCTTTTTGCTCTGAGTTGCTGAATGATTGCTCTATAAGCTAAATGATTCTAATACAATACAGTTCATATAATCATTAGTCAAACTGTTTAATCCTACTAGTTTTGTGGGGAGGCTGGACACTGGACATAGGCAATCCATAACAGCGGTAAAACATACAACCATTTGCATTCACACTCACACTCACATCTAGAGGCAATTTAGAACAACCAGTTACAAATGTGCATGTCTTTGGACTGTGGGAGGAAAACGGAGTACCTGGAATCTCCATACAGAAACGCCCCGGGCGAGCCCGGGATTCGAACCCAGGACCTTCTTGCTGTGAGGTGGTCATGAAAACCACTACACCACCGTGCCGTCCACAATAAAGTAAAGAACATTTATAGAATATTGGGTGTTAGTGTCCTATCTACAACCTAATGGTCTGAAATATTTTAAGTGGCTGTGTACTGGAGTACATTACAGTTCACACAGTATGAGTTACAAATCGATGTATATATAATTTATGTTTAACACTCTGTATATGTATATTTATATTTATGTACATGTATGCATATTTGAATGTAAGGATATATGGGTATTTATATATTACATGTATGTGCACATGAATGATCTTCATTTATACTTGAGCTGGACTTTGAGTGCACCTGAAATTCGTTGTATGTTCTCGTGCAATGACGATAAAGAATCTGACCTAATCTAATCTAATCTAATCTAATCTAATCTTAAACTTGTTGCAGGTTAGTATGAGCCCAGGATTAGGGACATGTCTAGCTACTTCAGTTGCTCTTAACTATCCTCCTCTAATCACCACCTAAAGGTACATCTAGCTTCTTCAGTTCTTTACTTCTTCAGTGTTTCTCTGTGGGAACTACATTCCTATGTAAGGTCATATAAAGGAAGATTTCCTTTTTGGCAGAGAAGGTACAACCTCAAGAAACTTATCTATAGTAATGTGTGCTTTTTACATTTCCATTCTGATCACATTAGGTTACTGCAGTTGGAGAAAAATGACCTTATATCAAATAAGGTTTAAATTAGGATCCCAAAATAATTTAGGATGATGAGGAAAGCAGTACTCATCACAGAACCTGACTCACTGCTTTTGCAAAATAAATATATAAAAAAATGTCCAAGGATGTCCAATATTATCCGCAAAGGGCCAGTGTGGGTGCAGGTTTTCACTTTAACTAAGCGATAGCCACACCTTCCACCTGTGAGAACCACTGATCTCAGAAAGTGATGGGATCGTGTATTCAAAATTATTGTTGGCATTTGGCAAAACCTGAAGCCAACCTGGTGCCATCTTGATGAGACAACTTTAATGGTGAAAGTTATACTCAAGTAGTGCACAAAAAAGATGAAGAAAATGGAAATACTTACATTCAAGGTGTACATTTCATTTTAAACCCTGTAGCCCCCCCCCCCAAATTTCACCTATTCAGAGTTTTTTTATTTTCACATTTTTTAATTAATTAGAAATATCAGTAAAAATATTAGTAAAGTTATATGAATTTAAGGTATGCTGACCTTCAGCGGTAAAATTTACAGGGTTTTTGAGCTGTGTTGGCTTTCAACGGCTCCATTTTGAAATCTTAAAGCAAGGTGGTCTCACCAAGATGGCTACCAACCGACTTCAAAATTGAAACACTAATGTGCAATGTAGTCTTTTTTTGTTTTTGTTTTTTAAACCGTGATTGGAACAGGTGGAAGGTGTGGCTACTTCTTGGTTGCAATGAAAACCTGCACCCACACCGGCCCTTTGCGGATAAGATTGGACATCCCTGGTATAAAGTCTTCATTAGTCTGAGAGCACCCTTAAAGGTTACGTCTGGTTCCTCTTTTAACTTTGAAAGATTAAAATTAATTTGAACGACAAAATGTTTCACTTTAACTGCAGTAGCCAATCAACAAAAGCACCATTGAATAACTAATAAACAGCAATATAATAAATGTTACATTCTAGTAATGCACTCATAATAATAAAAGTGCATATAGAATGTAACATTTATCCTCAGGATGATACACCAAGAACATGTAAAATGAATGGAATTCAGTAAACCTGGTTATTGGAGTTAATAAGAGCAGGATTTCAGGATTTTATAGCGGAGCTCCTGAGTGGAGGACTATAGTCATAGAATATGTCTTAAATGGTTGTCTTGTGTTCATCTTTGGTGTCCGCATGTGCCCACCACAGGAAACCCAATAAGGCTGCCAAAAACCAAAACCCAAAAAATAAAGGATCATACACCACCACTCAGACTCGAACAGAATAAAAATACATACTCCAACAGCACAGGTAATCAGAAAGGTTGTAAAGAGCAAACCCAGGCTCGGAGTCCTATCAGTAGAGACATCCATCGGGATTACCGCTTATAGGCAGCGCTGGGATCTATATATTATTTTTTAATTGCAGTATGAATTTTTATTGCAGGGCTGGCAGAATGAAATGAAGTTCGAGCCAGCCTTACAGTGAGCTCATGGGTATGCATGGAAGCAGCAGGAGATTCCTCTCTCATCTGCTTCCCACTTCTTATTTGCTGAACTGTTCCCTTCCTTCCTCACACATATATTAGTGCTTCTAAACACTTCAGCTATCTCACAGTCGGAGCTATTCTTATCCCTAATTGCACTGAACCACATGAAGGTTAGATGTGAAGAGTAAGGTCTGTTTCAGGCTATTTGTTAAGATGCACTCTTTTCACTGCTGGTTGAGTAAACCATAATAAACACACACGCTATAGTTTCTTTCTTTTGTTCCCATAGTTTAACATGAAAGTGAAAGCTGCTTGGTGTGGTTACAGCACTATGTATTTAGCCAAGAGGCCATTTGTCTTTATGTCAAATCCCTGGAAAATGTTTGCTTTTGAAGCTAAATTGATTTTATCATGGGAATTTTGTAAACACTCAATGATTGAAAACATATGATGATGTCTCTGACACCCTGTAAAACATTCCAGAATGCAATTACTCATTGTATATCTATTACATAATGTATATTAATTGTTGCGCATTAAATTACCCAAACGATCAGAGCAAAATTAATGGAGTCATAATAATTATGTATAATTAATACCTTTAATAGAGGCGGCATGGTGGCATAGTGGTTAGCACGTCCGCCTCACAGCAAGAAGGGTTCTGGGATCGAGTCCCAGGCTTGGTGAGGGTTGTTTCTGTGTGGAGTTTACCTATTCTCCCCGTTCTTGCATTGGTTTCCTCTGAGTACTCTGGTTTCCTCCCACAAACCAAAGATGTGCCCTTATTCTCTCCTCACTCATGTACCAGGCCACTTAGTCCTACTAGGGTTCCGGGGAGGCTGGAGCCTATCTAAGCTAATATTGGGTGAAGGCAGGGTACACCCCAGGTGGTTCGCCAGACCATTGCAGGACCAACACACACAACCATTCACACTCACACCTAGGGGCAATTTGGAACAGCCAGGTAGCCTAATGTGCATGTTTTTGGACTATGGGAGGAAACCGGATTACCAGGAGAAAACCAAGCAAGCAACGGGAGAACATGCAAACTCCACACAGAAATGCCCTCGCCAAGCCCAGGACTCAAACCAAGGACCTTTTTGCTGTGAGGTGGACGTGATAACCGCTACGCCTCCTTGCTGCACAAAGACATGCACATTAATCGAACTGGCAGTTCCCGATTTCCCCACGGTGTGAGTGTGAATTTGAATGGATGTGTGTGTTCGCCCTGTGGTGGACTGGTGAGCTGTTTAGGGTGTACCCCGCCATCGCTCAGAGTCGGTTGAGATAGGCTCCAGCCTCCCCGTGACCCTAGTAGGACTAAGCGGTTCAAGCGAATAAATAAAGTTAGTTAGGGGTGAGTTAAAAACAATAACCTTTACAGTTTACAGTATATTTTGTTCACAGTCCTGCCTTTCAGCATATTTGTGCTGTTTATTTTGTCACGTTTTTCCATTTGCTCCCAGGCCATCCTTCTGTTTCTAATGGGAACATGTGAATTATTAACAACAGTGATCTCACTCCACTGAGCTCTGTATTTATGTGGTGATTTGTTTAATTCTTTCCTTTTGGGCTTATTTTCAAAAAATAATTTTTAATTGCTACTCTTAAACTCTATCCACTAGAGAGAAAATTAAAAGAAAGAGCCTGAGAAATGTCCATGGAACAGGAGACCAGGATGTAACAGGGATAACAGAGCATGGGGTCTTCTCCTTTACATAAATATCTCTCTTTGTCGCTTTTATCCGTCCACCAGAGCCAGCGCCCAGCTACTCAGGCAAGGTACTCATATGAGACCCAAAGACAGCGGTATAATCCTGAGTCCTGAGTGTTCAGGCAAAGCATAGAAATACTGCAATACTGAAAACTCCCCTTGTTTTAAATAAAAGACTTATTACCCCTAACAAATTAAATTAAAACTGGCTAACGGGTTAGGATTGACTTGGCTTTGATAAATTGTCACTAGGTGTAAATGAGGGTCAGAATGGGGCCCTGCAGTGGTGATATCCAATGGTGTATTCCTTCCTCATGACCACTGACTGCTGTAAAGTGAGTGAATGACTGAGGGGGAGGGGCATGGGGATTATGTGTCTGACCTTTCTGGAGGTTAGGAAAGTGGTGACAGACAGCACAAGACCCACGTTGTCCATGACACGATCACATTACATTAGCAGCCAGGGATCAAAGGTCAGACATTCATTTGCATGAGGCTTGGCAGAAGTTTGTTTCAAATGCTGATGATTGAAGTTTACCATACTTCATCCCAACCCAAACCTTAATTACTAAAGAGAAGAAGAGAAACACCTTCTTCGTTCCTGGATGAGTTCAGACTGTTTCTAAAGCGCCGTCCGCACAGGAAGTGATGAGTGACAAGTGATACAGCAAGTTATATCGTGACACAGGCGAATCTCTCTCGCCAGCTCTGGTTGCCTAGGTAACCCTTTCGCATGTCTTCCACTTCCAAATGTTTGGGCAGTGAACAGGTAGTTCCCTACAGGAAGTGTAGATCCATGAGAAGTATCTAACTAGTTCACTAATAAATAGCTTATATTATTTTATCTTATTGCCCTGTGATGGCCCGCCCTCGCCCAGAGTTGGCTGAGATGGGCGCCAGCCTCTCTGCGTCCCTAATTAAGATTAAGCGGTTCAGAAAATTAATGAATTAATGATTTTATCTTATTATCTTTTACACTGCTCGGGCCAAAAACACTCAGTTGTTGGAGTGCATGTAGCCTTGATCACAGCATGTAATCTCCATGGCTGTTGCTCCAGTTGATCCGGTTGAGGCTCAGCAAAATTAATGTGGGAATAAAATTAAGTCAGCTGATGAGCTGAATGTACTGAATGAGCAGGTTATCACATCAGTGGACTTTTTCTTTCCTGATGGCACGGATATAAAATGGGGACTCAAATAATGAGCGAGTGGTTCAGGGAGCATGAGGAATAATTTTCACATATGTATTGGCACCCTGACCTTAACCCTATTGCAAGTTTTCGGGATGTGTTGGAGAAGACTTTATGGAATGGTCCGTTGCTGTTAGCCTTGCTTACAGCACGTAATCATCATGGCATTGTTTCAACAAACTTAAGCAACATAACATTTATTTCCATCCAGTGTCGGGTTCATTTCCCACCGATGTCTTGAATCGATGAGGGAAAAACTGAACCACTCCATAAAATCTTCTCCAGCACATCCCGAAAACTTTCAGTAGGGTTAAGGTCAGGACTCTGGGGTGCCAGTACATATTGTCAACATAACCTTTAACCTGATTCTTCCTCAAACTTGCTCCCTTATCAGTATAAGATTAAGATGCTCCATATTGTTAGAGGTGAGAAAGCCAGAAATCCTTTACTTCCTTACATTACTCTATATTTCCCTGACTGAGCAGCAGAGTTAGAACTGGCCACATAATGACCATGTTAGTGTTTGCTCTGTTCAGCTGCACAAAAACGTCTGGAAACAATTGGTCTGAAGTTTTTACTGTCGTCTTTCTCGCTTTTTCGCTTCGTACCACTGAGTACTGTGATTGTGGAGCAGATTAGACTAGCATTGATATTAAGATGACTAGTTTTGGTGTTGAACTTTATCTAGATCTTGTTCGTGTTCTATTAGTTGAAATTTGGAAAATTTCAGGATCTCTAGAAACTGACAAGGCATTCAGAACGATGGCTGAACATACTTACGTCAGGGTTAAAGCATGTGGCTTATCCATGTCTTGTCTTATTTATTTATGCATACGGCTCATCTTACACTCACGGCTTTGCTCTGTTCAGTGTCTTCACTGTCACCTCGCTGAAGTTCACTGCAATTGCTTGGCAGCAGTGGCAAGGTATCTGGACTCTGGACATGTGGTACGCAGATCTTACTTAGTTTGGCTCTGTTGCCAAAGCAACAGTCTGACCAGTGTAAACTGGAATTCAGAGAATGAACCAAAAACCCCAAAAGAAAGCAAAGCTAACAGTTTTAGCGTGAGAGTGACTGATGACACCACAGCTGATTTATTACATTTATGTTGATTCTTATGAACCATTCTGGTAATGCTAAACAGTTTTCACTCCTGCATTGTTATAGGAGAATTTAAGTAGAATTTACCAACAGAGATAAAGTGTAAATTCACTCACTCACTCACTCACTCTCAGGCATTTGCCAAACCGTTCAATCCTGGCAGGGACGTAGAGAGGCTGGAGCCTATCTCAAGTAACTCTGGGCGACGGTGGGGTTCACCCTAAACAACTCACCAGCCCACCGCAGGGCCAACACATATACAACCATTTACACTCACACCTAGGGGCAATTTGAAACAGCCGATTAACCTACTGTGCATGTCTTTGGATTGTGGGAGGAGACTGGAGTACCCGAAAGAAACCCACACAAGCACAGGGAGAACATGTATACTCCATACAGAAACACCACCATGCTAACCACTACACCACCATCCTGTCCAGTGTAAAATCTAACAAATGGTTATTGTGCTGAATTTAGTGGGCGGCAAAGTGGCGTAGTGGTTTGAATGTCCAGCTCAGAGCAAGACGATCCTGGGTTCAAATCCCAGCCTCATGCATTTCTGTGTGGAGCTTGCAAGTTCTGCTTGTGCTCCCTGGTTTCCTCCGGGTACTCTGGTTTTCTCCCACAGTCCAAAGACATGCACAGTAGGTTGTTCCAGGTGAGAGTGTCAATGTGAATGGTTGTGTGTATGTGTGTGTTGCCATGCGATGGACTGGTGGGTGAGGTATTCAGGGTGTACCCCACCTTTCGACCAGAGTCAGTAGAGTCTAGCCTCCCCATGACCCTAGTAGGAAGTTAAAGGAAAAAATGATGAAAAGCCTTAAATTTAAGTGAAGCTAAAACATGACTAAAAGACTAAAGTAAGTGAAAAAGTAGAACAAATTTCAAGTTTTATTGTTGTATATTGATAACAGTGGAACATCATTAGCACTAATGAAATTCTTGGACTCGGTGCCTCCTCAAATATCGCACGGTATAATAATACTAAAAACACAAAAAAACATGCTTTTGAGTGACCGCAGCCATCCTCACTGGCACCATAGAATATGGTGCATAAGAATACAAAAAGAATATAAAAATGAAGATAACGCCCTCCCCGCAACCCTGATTAGGATATTACATAAAGAATAAGATGAAGAAATTCCTCAAGAGTCAATTAGAAATGATGAAGCCGTATCCCAGACAAAATTTTTGTTCCTAAGAATGGTACAAACCAAAATACATAATTTCGAGCCAATCAGTCGCAAAATGAAAATAAGAACAGAATGCAATGATTTTATTTACAATTAAACCAAGAAAACATATCAAATGTTGAAAATAAGACATTTTACTCTTTCAGGATTTAAAAAGGCATTAAAAACAGGCATGATTCTATCGTGGACATCACTGCATGAGCTCAGGAACACCTCCAGAAATCACTGTGCGTGAACATAATTCTAAGAGGTGCAGGCTTTTGAACTGAGTGCTGATACTAAGCAGGATGGTCTCTCTCTCCTCTTTGGTCCAGTGGGTGCGGCATTCATGTTTTCCAAAACCAATTTTACATTTCGATTTGTCTGACCACAGAACTGTTTTACACTTTGTCTTATCCATTTTCCATTTTAAATGAACTTTGGCCCAGAGCAGACGACAGTGTTTCTGGATCATGTTCACATGCGGCTTCTTCTTTATGTATTAGAGATTTAACCTGTGTTTGTGGATTGCACGGTGAACTGTGTTCACAGACAATGATCGCTGGAAGTGTTCCTGAGCCCATGCAGTAATTTCCATGACAGAATCATGCCTGTTTTTAATGCAGTGCTGCCTGAGGGCCCAAAGATCACGGGCATTCAATATTGATTTTTGGCCTTGTGTCTGGAGCACAGAGATTTCTCCAGGTTCTGGGAGTCTTTTAATGAGATTGTGTAATGAAAATGATATTAAAAATCTTTGCAATTTTACGTTGAGGAACATTTTTGAGGAATTTTACGTTGAGGAAATTGTTCCACTATTTGTTGATTTTTTTTGCTGGTGCAGATTTTTTTGCTGCCCAGATACTGCATTTTTTAATACCCAATCATGTTTTTATGTTTTAGACACTGCAAATGTGAACTGTGTGAAAAGCACACAATTTCCTCCGGGATCAATAAAGTATTCTGATTCTGATGTAACTGATCGATTGCTGTTTAACGAAATTAGTTGAAAAATGTTTCTCCAGCTGTTTCTTTTTAGTACCACTTACCTTTCTAGCCTTTTGCTGCCCAGTCCCAACTCTTTTGAGACGTGTTGCTGCCATCAAAATGGGTTATTTTTCATAAAACAGTAAAATGTCTCACTTTCAACATCTGACAGATTACAGCGTCCCAACATTTTTGGGATTGGGGTCGTACATGTACTTACTGCTCAGCATGCTGAATGTAAAATTACAGAGTGTGTGTATGTCTATAAATGGATATCAAAGCATGAATGAATGAATGTTATTCTAAGTGGTGGTGACTGAACCATTATACGCGCCTGGTGCACCAGTGAGTTGGTATCACTCACTATGAGAGGGTTTAGCCGCTGACAGCTCACACTTTTGTTGTAACACTGCCTGAATCCTAGGAGGGAAATTAAAGTTGGTTAAATACGGTTTCTATCCAGTCTGACAGCTTGTACTCACTGGAACGCTCCTGCGCTCTTTAAATTCACTAGCACTTTCGTTTTCTGCCACCTAAGCAGAGTCAGGCCTCACAGATAGATGTCTGGAAAAAAAATTGATTTAACACTGACATTTCTTTTTTATTAATTATAAAAAAAAATTAAAATTTAATAATAAATCTTTTTTTAAAAACTAAATTTGTATATATTTTTCTGCAAATTAAAAACAGATTAAAAAAGATGAATAAAAAATATCTGCTCCTGTTCCAGTTAATCTCCCAATGTGATGTGAAGTGTATGGTAAAGTTTAACACATATCATGTAGTCTTGTGTGATGTCACAGGGCTAAACATAAACAAACAGGATCCAAAAGTGCTTCAGAGTAAACACAAAGAGGATGATGTGAGTAATAAATCAATCAATAAATGAATGAATGAATAAATAAATAAGGCAAGAGGGTCCTGGGTTCGGTTCCGGGGGTTCAGGTGTTTCTGTGTGGAGTTTGCATGTTCACCCCACACTCTTGGTTCTTGGGTTTCCTCTCACAGTCCAAAGTCATGCACATTAGGCTAATTGGCTGTTCCAAATGCCCCTAGATGTGGATGTATGTGTGGATGGTTGTGTGTGCTGTTCTGTGACACTCTGTGAGCTGTTCAGGGTGTACCCCACCTTCGTCCAGTGTCAGCTGAGATCTCTCCAGCCTTGCAGCAACCCTAGTAGTTAAATTAAACAGTTCAGCAAATGTGTGAGTCAATAAATGAATGAATAAATAAATGGTTGGAATGTAAGAGAATATATTCAGGAAATAAATATAAGTATTGTTGACCATTGTTACTCCTTAAAGAAACACCAGTGAAATTTTAAATTTCTTCCAAAAAATTTTTTAAACTTCAACTGGCAGAAAGAATTTATGGTTCCCAGAGTGACTTTCAGACTAAATTTCATCCACTAAATGAAATACTTTGTGTTTATGCCCTCCTTTGTATGCTGCACCGTTTCTGTAGCAGCAGCTTAAATCCCATATTTTGTTTGTCATGTCACTCTTCTCGCACCTGCGCCTGTGTGCTTCTTGCATGCAAGGCAAAAGTTGCACGACCATAGTGAACCGCCATACGGCGCTCATTAAACGGATCATTAAATGAATAAGACAGGTGATACACATGAAAGCGAAAATCAGAAAGGCGGTAAAAAGCAAACCCTGGCTTGGACACCAATCAAGAGACTTTCATCAGAAGCTCCTCTTTTAGGCAGCACCTAAATCTATATATTAGAGTTATTTAAAAGGACTCTGTTGTGCATGCTTTGGCATGAGGTATTAACGTCTTTCATGTGAGAAACGTGTTGGTGTGTGGATGTCTTTCTGCTTGTTTTAAAGTCACTCTCCATGTTTTTTCTCCTGCATTTTAGATCCTTTTTGTTTTGCCTCTCAAAGAGATGCTTTTTTAGCTCCCGAGCCACTTTGTGCTGTAGGAATGGGTTCTGTCCGTCATACTTTAGTTTCAGGACATTTACTTGCCATGTGCTGGAGCTGGGGCTTTCAAACTTGGTATGCTAGCTCACTACTATGAGTGCTGGGCTGAGTTTGTGTGTGAGTGACCTTGACCTACTTTTCAAGATCACAGAGGCAAAACTGTATATTAGGTTTCCGGATATTTACTTGCAGCACGGTGAAGCTGGGGCTTTCAAACTTGCTATGCTTGTTCTATATTGGCTTATCATTAAACGGTCGTTTCGGCGGGAGTGTCGGGACCCCTGAGGTCTGTTTTTATTATGTAGTTTTTGCTTTTTTGTGAACTGACTTTCACAGACATGACTTTTTAAAGTGAAATTAAAGGCTTCCAAAATCTCCTGTTACACATGAACATGTGTATATTTTCATTATCAGGTGGTTTTTACTTACATTCTCAAAGTTGCAATCTGATAAAATCGGTTTGATAGTTTACATTAGCCAGTTTGAAAAGGCTGCGTTTTCACTCTCGCTAGAGCGCAAATTCATGAGAATAGGACGTGAATCTCCCAGTTCATATAATGGCAATAATAACAGTATGCAGATATTAAAGTAATCAGATATAAACTTGTGAACTCCTGAATAAAGTAAAACTAGGCACAAATACAAATTATATGCAATTCTGTTTACATACATTAAAACAAGCGTGTGCTAGTTCCTTATTGCCGTTGGAGACACGAGATGATTACGTGAAAACAGACATAAACTATTCATGCAGAGTTTTATTAAGCGTGGGTTTAATTCCCTTTTAAATGAATATTTCAGTTCTATTTTAGTTCTGCACCACATGATAATGTTTATGTGAAATGCACCTTGAAGAAAAAAATATTAAATATTCAGAAAGCTGAGATATGAAGCAGTATGCACGTCTATAATGCTGTCTGTAAAAGCCTGTGAGTTGAGTATGTACCATGTGAGTTGAGTATGTACCATGGGAGAAAAAAAATTTTGTTCTGTAACAGATCACAAAAATTGAAAGTGACACAATAAGACTCTTTTGCCTTCTACTGCTGACCCTGTCACTGCACGAATGTGAAATTCATTAC
Source organism: Tandanus tandanus (assembly GCA_039654325.1). Classification (NCBI taxonomy): domain Eukaryota; kingdom Metazoa; phylum Chordata; class Actinopteri; order Siluriformes; family Plotosidae; genus Tandanus; species Tandanus tandanus. The sequence goes on along the minus strand of JBCNYH010000016.1, from coordinate 8,420,418 downwards.
ATCTCAGGTGACATGCCTTTAAAATAGCTTTCATTTGCAGCTCTTGATATTTGTTGAGCCCTACCCCCACCCCCACCCCACCACCTCCTGTAAGAACGCTGCCACACGTGCCTGGGTTTGCAAGAGACAGCTATGCCCTAACATCCCAATTACCTTCAGATTAAATTACTAGCTGTGTTCTTTCTCTTACTGGTGCCACAGCTCTGTTTGTGTAATCCAGATGGTGGAGTTTTGGCCTTTAACATCAGTAGCAGGAACACAGTGTCGGTGACCCTGCAACGTGCATTACACTCACTCCCCCGAGGAACAGGGGCTCGGCTTTCTTTATGCACGTGAAGATAATTTGCTCAGCCTCAGGCCACTGGGTAAGGGGGTCTGGCCTCGAGAACCGTGCTGTATAAACACACACTTCCACAGACTCTGTGGAAGCAGGAGAGGCTAAACAAAAATGTGCTTCTGTTAAAAACTGATCACATTGTAAAGGACCTGCACAGATAGAGATAACAGTTTTACATGTGTGTGTGTGTGTGTGTGTGTGTGTGTTTATAAAGACAGATTAACTGGTGTGTATGAGTTTTCTCTAGCCAGGACATGATGGCGGACTTTAAAATCTCTTCAGCTGTGTGTAAATTAAATAGCAGCATTGCTCAGGATACATCACAGGGTAAAGTATTTTGAAAAGAGCTTCTAGACAGTTTAAAATGAGAATTAGACTTTTAGTTCAGCACACATACACTCCATATCACTTCCATCAGGCTGCATCATCTTACAGATAGCACAGTTAATACAGCTAACTTGCATCTCTAGTGCTGCGACCGCTTCTACGGTTTCACTCCCGTTTATTATACCTTAAAACTGATTGGTCAGAAGGTGTGTGTGTGTGTGTGTTATTAATAGCATGGCTCCATATGGGTATACTCCCAGGTAGCGAGACACAAATCACATTGCTGCTGAAAGTGTCACCAGCTCTGGTTGCCTAGGTAACCCTCTTGCATTTTTCCCACTTCTGCATGTGTTTTTATTTATTTATTTATTTATTTTTTAGATTTTCCCCCATTTTTCTCCCTAATTTAGTCGTTTCCAATTCCCACCCATAAATTTTTTTGCCTTCCCTATCACACGACCACCACTGACCAGGGAGGGGCGTAAGCAAGCACATGCCCCCTCCGTGACATGCGATGCTGCCGCCCGCCTCTTTTCGAACTGCT
>JBCNYH010000016.1:8387505-8404678 GCA_039654325.1 Tandanus tandanus | reverse complement strand
GACCTGTCACCCTGCGAAGGAAACTCATTTCAGCCGCTTGTATTCGCGATCTCGTTCTTTCGGTCACTACCCAAAGCAAGCAATTATTAATAAATTATTAATTATTATTAATAATAAATGATCAATTAAAAAAAACATTTGTTGAACATTCTTCAGAAAAATCCTGATAATGCTGACCAACTTCCACTTCACAAACACTTGAGCTGATCGATCAAGTTATTTTCCAGCTTCCTGATTATCTCAATAAACAGGTCAACAAATGTTTGTCAAGGGCATTATATTATTAGCAGTAATTAAGAAACAAACTTCTGCCCCCTGGACACCATGTCCGAAGTGCTTCTTGCAAATTCTAATACTTCTGGGTTTTTCAGCCTGAGGCTTTGTATAAAAACCAGATGCTTTCAGCCTGGAAATCCAGCTGTCACCAGCTCTGTCACTTTAAGTGATAAGGAGCTTTATGGAGGTGTTTGGGGATGTGTAAAGGATGAGGTGAGTTACTAGAATCTAGAGAGTTGGGCTTCTTCATCCACTCGCAAAAGTCATGTATGTACTTCTTGGATAAAAAAAAATTGTTAACTGTGAATAAGTTCTCACTTTACAAATGTAATATTTTTAAACATTCCTGCACTGTTTGATTTCATCTCCAGCCTGATTTCTCACTGGACGATGCTCTCCTTGATGACCCACGCAATGAGCGATGTGGTATGAGGTCTTCTTTATCTGTATATTCATGGAGAATAGTCAGGAGGGAAGGGTAAACAGAGTAGGGCCTCCTAGGATTCTTTCTCTGTTCACAGTTTCTTGCTAAATTGGAAAGATGCACCTCTGCTGTTTACTTGGTTGCTCCAATCCTTCACCAGACGTAGGGTTCACCAGGACCAATGCAATCAGTTGAACTGATATATGTTCCCAGAGAATATCCACTGCCCTGCTGTCAGCAGCTTTATTCGGACACTGACCAGGGTGGCTGACGGGTGCTACGCCTTGCCAAAGGGTGACCCGGGAACAACAATGATTAAGAGGTGGTTTCACACTCCTCAAAACTTTAAACTCCTGATCACACTAGGATGAACAGCAGGAATTTCAATCAACACTGTGGGTGTGATCAAAATAGAAAAATGTGCAGTTTTTAAGTTCATACTACATTCTACTACATCCATGCCATGTTATTACCACGCGTAACATGTTTCCAATAATTTCTTGCCACACATTTGATCATGTACACATCATGTCCAATCCATTTTTCTGATGCTTACTACAACAATTCAGATCACACCACATACTTACCACACACTTTCCAAATTCTCCTTTCCTTTTTTTTTTGTTTTTTTGTTTTTTTCCCCAAGTTTTAGACTTTATTTAGGCAATTAGGTCATTTACACCATGAATCAATTTAATCCAACCACAATTGGGCCAAGGCTAACTTTCCTCTCCATATCCAATCCTTGCTCTGCTAATGGATCATGTCCCATCCTGGAGGCACAACTGCCACTGCAACAACTGCATACCTGGTCAGCACCATAGGCAGCAGTCCATCTGTAATCAGAGAATGAACAGGCCTTGTGCTCAGGATCAGCAGGGGAAGATGCAGCTGATGCCGTCAAGATGCAAGCAATATAGACCAAGCTACTGTTCCCTTGTTGAAACTTGAAGGCTTCCAGCTGAAACCTCAGCTTATCTGCTTGAGTCTGGGGCATGAAGCGGGAACTGGAGTGTGTAAGCTTGGAATCAACCAGGCACCCATGGTTCTCCTTGAAGGAATATATGGGCACTGAATTTGTGTCAGGAACAGTAGTGGCCACACAGCGATCCACAGAGACACGCAATGGCACGTGCTTGAACTGCAATACTGTCGCCTCAATATTTATAACCTCACCCAGGTAGTACTGCTTCGACCACCTTTCAGACATCCAGTCATCCATCATGAGCCTCAAGGAGTAGACTAGAAGCTCCTCAGCAGCTTGGGAAGAAGAATATGGGATCCAAGCAGGCATGAGAGCACTGCTGCTCACATTGTGGTGCCTTGGGTAATGACACTCAATGGAAACCTTGATACCAGCCTTTCTTTGAATGGGAGAACCACTTGAAGGCACTGAAGCAATACCAAGAGTGAAAATGTACACCAGTTCACTCGTAGTCACGGTCAACGTGCTGTTGCAGCCATGCAATGCTGATTCAAAAATAAGGGCTTGAGAAGAAGCATCCATCCCTTTAGCAGCACAGCCTCCCAGTGAGAGATCAGCAGTGTTGAGGGATGCGTCACTGCTAAACAGATCTTTTCTCACTTTCACATACAGTTCAGACTCCGTGCACTGTACTATTACACCCTGGACAGAATGTGGATCAGACTGTCTCTCCACATACACTGGTGCTGGCGGTGTCGGGATTTGTGGTGCTGCTGGAAAACGCCAAGTAATGGTTTTCTCTGGCCTCTGAAGTACTTGCTGAGTATCAACACCAGAAGAGATTTGAAGCTGTAATCCAAGTGAGACTACTACACGGCTTACAGTTTGGGAGTCACTTGGAACATTTTGGGAAGACACTTTAGTGTTCACTTGCAATAATGGCTGTCCAGAATCATCCAGTTGAGACCTAGCAAGAACTTGGACAGCTCCTAATTTATCCCATTGGGCTACTGACAACCCAACTGCAACTAACAGCCACCCACTAATCCCAGCTCAGTTAAAACCCATTGCTACTAACAGCCAAGAGAAAGTACTTTCTCTGCAAGTTTTCTGCATGCGATATAGGTCTTATTTCAGTGGTTACTTTGTGGTTAAGGTTCTGGGTTACTGATCAAAACCCCAGTATTTACAAGATACCACTGTTGAGCCCTTTAGCATGGCCCTTAAACCTTAAATGCTCAGTTGTATACAACAGAAATAAATGTAAATTGATTTGGATAAGGACATCTAAATGTCTTAAATGTTAATGTAAACTGCATGTGTATGTGATGGAAATCATTCTTAAGTGTGAATCTGGATATGCAGGTAAGTCATGATGTGTGTCTTTCTGTCTGTCTGTGTGGATAAGAGAAAAGGAAATTAGTATACATCAGACTCATAGTTGTGGCAAGTTTAAATGGCTTCTTCATCACTACATGCCTGTTAAGCCATTGCCTTACATTGCCAGGACTGTGCCAAAACCTTTCTTTGTTTGAAGTAACTCTCCAAACAAAGAATACAGAAATCCTTTTCTTTTTCTAAGTCTTTTCCTAAGTCAGTGTCATTATTTATGTATAAATATGATTAGTTGCATTTTTATTGAATTTTTCTCTAATTTTTAGGGCCTTTTTTCCAGTGCCTCTTTCTCTGAAATGTCTGTAAGAGTTGCAGTCTGTATAAATCTGTAGAGGGAAGTGGCATTGGTGCAGTTATGGCAGGTGCAGACAGCACATGAGGCAGTGGTTGTGCTGCAGTTGGTAGATAGGTGGCACTGGTGAATCAGTAGATCTGGATTGTGGCCTGCTCTGATTTTTCAAAAGCTATTTACTCAAATAAAAAAAGAGATATCTATCTGGTGAAAGGTTTAATTTATTAATTCACAAAATTACACATTTGATAGGTTAAGACAAGCTTTTACAGTAACGTTGTGATAAGGGACTGTTGCAACAGCATATTGGGAAGGTTGCAATCTTCCCTACATTAAAAGTCATGATAAAACTTGCTATGATAGCTTGTCACAAAGAACCTTACCACACTGTCAATCATGCATAAAAATTTTATCAGTCAAAATGCCTAATTTTTTAAAATCACCTGCCTCCCACATATGTGTCAGCGTATCTTCCCACAAACACACAGAGGCTAATCCAGAAACCCTAAAAATCTGTTAACTGCTACTGCTAAAATGGTTATTAGATGTGTTTGGGGAACATGTATGTCTGACCAAAGGTACAAAAAACACGTTTTATCCTTTAAACCCAATTGGATATGTGTCTATAATGCATTAAAACATGCAGCAGGCCCTAAACACAGCTAAATGTAAACAAAATCAATAAACATAAGGCAGTTTGATCGAAGATAAACAAGTAAAAATAGTTAATATATGTATGTATGTATGTATGTATATAAATATATATTATATATATACAACACACACAACCATTCTCATTCACACTCACACCTAGGGTCAATTTGGAACAGCTAGTTAGCCTGATACGCATGTCTTTGGACTGTGGTATGAAATGATGTGGCTTTACAATTTCATCACACAAACAGTTTAAATAATAGTGGTATGAAAATAATTCAGATAATGAAAAATACTGTTTTACCTTGAAAATTATGTCTTGCGTCACAAGTGGCTGCGTTCTTCCAGCAAGGAGGCGGGGCTAACAGAGCATGTGCACTATGGATATCATCACTTTAGGGCTTTCCTTATTGGAGCTGGAGGAATAAGCCATGCTGTTTATAAGGAGATAAAGTTCGAGAAACCTTGGATTTTAATATCGTCTCTCGTGACATCGCTCACCATGGAATCTAAACCATTTGGATGAAATGTGACGCCGTCACAAAATTCATCATTTCTGTATAAAACTATAAAGTGAAAGATGAAGTCTTCAGTAGTGAACAAAGCAAGCAAGCAGAAACGAAATACTGTAGGTGCTACCTGCATAGAGAAGTTGAATGATAATACATAAGTGTGAGCGGCACGTGATGCCATGCGCTCTGACAAATATCGTCAATGCTGTATTTACTCAATCCCTTTATGTATGCTTACTGTATTTATTTTAACCAAAGTGTGCCAGTTTTACTCATTATAAAGGCCTTGTCATTTAATTAGCTATTTGCTTTTGTTACAAGTCCTGTATTGCTCTACAGTATTATTTACAGCCCGGCTCTAAAAACATGAAGTAACTCGTCGCAGCACTCGTCAGTTTGTCGCTGAGCACGTGCTCGAGGATACTTCCGCTTTCCGAGAGCGCATCTAATTAACTCTAAGTCCAGCAGATCAGATACGCGTTATCTGAAGGTCAGTTTAACCCTTACAGAACTGCGTAAGATATAGGAAAAAATTGTCATAATAATGATTTTGTTACAACTATTACTAAAGCAAATAAACGATTTAATAATAATAATAATAATAATAATAATAATAATAATAATAATAACATCAGCTTTACCTTGATATTTATAACAATTTAGTTGACTGAATTAAACAATTGATTTAAAACAAAATACCATCACATCAACACATTATGCACTGCCATCTTCGAGACTTGCAGAATTTCAAAATGTTTTATTTTGTAAGATTTTACATTCTGTAGTAATTTCCTCATCATTTAGTCCGGTGTGATCCTATTCTAGCAGATTCTGTGCGGAAGTTTAAAGGACAATCATTTACAGGTTCATGTGTGTGTGTGTGTGTGTGTGTGTGTGTGTGTGTGTGTATACAATAATGGGTTCAAGCCCCACCATCAACGAGATGTCACTGCTGTCCCCCCAGTGCAGCTAACTGGGTTATCAAATGCGGGCCATGTCTCTCACTGTCTGTAAAAGAACCATTGCTGACTTTCGTCAAGAGTAGGCTGCATAGCTAATTAGGCTTAAGCGCTTCAGAAAATGAATGTATATATATATATATATGTATGTGTGTGTGTGTGTGTGTGTGTGTGTGTGTGTGTGTGTGTGTAATTATATGTACTATACACTACCGACTCTAAAGAGGAACAAGTGTTCCTGTGTGGACAGTATTCTGTGCTTTGATTTAAAACTGCCTGAATTTTCTCTTAACAAACCTGTAGTGTTATTAATCTCAGAAAACTTCTGATTCTTGCTTACTGTAAGCTGCGCGGTTTTTATTGGCTCAATTCCGGTTCTGGAGCGCGCGAGGCACCACAGCAGCGTGATTCATGTCTAAAGTCGTTGCGTGAAATATAAATAAAATCAAATTCGTCTCTTGATCAGAGATTGATGAAAATGACCGGACGTTATATAAACAAAAGCGTCCGAAAAAAAGCTGTTCACGGTGTTTCCGCTGCAAGCCACAAGTCGCAGCTATCAGCACCAACAGAAACATGGTCTCTGGATATTTTAAGACGTCGTGCGTGTCATCATTTTTACCTTTCTTTATTTGACTGTCACTTAAATACCATATTTCATCTATGGAGCCTATCTGTATCGTACTAACATAATTAATATATATATATTAAACGGTTATATGTACACAAAGAGACTATTTTTCCATCTGTCATTGATTCTTGATGTGCAGCTTGACTTGCTTTAAGTACATATGGCTCAATCAGCTTTTTAGGTTAATCCGTATGGTAAAAATAAGATAAACTAGAAAACAGTGTTTTATTAATTATTCTTACTTTTTACATCATCCTTTCATTTCTTTGAACTCAAATTAGACAGATAAAGCCTGAATAATTTACACAGTACGATCTTGGTCTAGTTTTTTAAAAGCAATGCAGCACAAAAAAAAAAACATAATTAAATGCTAGAGCGAGCATCACTTTGAACTCTCTCTCTCTCTCTCTTTCTCTCTCTCTCTCTTTCTCTCGTTCGCTCGCCAGTGACTAGGCGTTACTTTATTATGCTTTTATTAAACTTCTCGAGTACACGCTCACTTTTCACATTCTCTTATTTCTTTAGCGTTGCATAGGAATGGCAATAATGTAAATCACATTGACAAGCAACTTAGTACGGTAACAGAAGAATGTATTCTGCATTGTGATTTGCTAACTTATCAGTTACATTTGGACAAGGTTACGTACGTTCAAGTACATTGGTACATACGTGCATTCAAAAAGGTCATTATTTTTAGAAAGCATTTGCAAGCACAGATTTTCAGTATAAGAACCTAAACGACATTTGGAATATGTTCCTTTGATTTTCTATGTCCGATGTAAATTACAAAATTACAAATAGGTCAAAATATCAAATATTTCTATCAGATGTTTTATTATCGTTTCCTTAATATTTATTCCATCTTTTAAAATGTAGTTGCAGTTACAAACTGGGTAACATGATGTAATCATACACGTCTTAAGGGATGGGCTTTAGAAGCCGTGAATTTGGATTGCCTCCACAATGTAAGACGATGACGAATGGGGCTTTGATATAAAACACAGGTCACATACGTGTCTCTCAGTGGCGTTTTGGTGACCTAAAATTGATGCTTTCTCAAGCAATTAAGCGCTGAGCGCCAATTAAGACTGTTAAAAAACAATTATATAGTGCATTTAAATAATAAATAATAGGTCTGTAGCATAGAATATATATTTTCCCGCATAGGAGAAAATAATTAGACCAGTGTTTTAAGGAAATTACGGGCATATTATCCAGAATTTTTAATATCTGCATAATACAATAAAGCATTTTTTCTTAATGATTTGTCAATAAATAAGACAGGCAAAATATAGTTCAAATAAAACAACAACAACAGCAACAACAATGTTGTGGAAGCAATGGTTTGCTAATGTTGTTCTTTTTTTTACTACTACTACTTCTGTTGCCAATAAAAATAAGAGAAAAGGAAATTAGTTTACATCAGACTCATAGTTGTGGCAAGTTTAAATGGCTTCTTTATCACTACATGCCTGTTAAGCCATTGCCTTACATTGCCAGGACTGTGCCAAAACCTTTCTTTGTTTGAAGTAACTATAATAATAAGAAGAAGAATAACAACAGCAACAACAACAATAATAATAGTGTTATTATTACTATTATTATGATTATTATTATTGTTGTTAATACTACTACTACTTATAATAATTATAATAACAACAATGATAATAATAATAATAGTAATAATAATAATAATAATAATAATAATAATAATAATAATAATAATAATAAATGTGTGCAAATGTTATATTTACAAACAAGCGCCACGTCGTGAGGTGTTTACCAAACCCCTTTTATTTAAAAAAGGAGAAGTAGACCCTAAGTTACGTCTCAACCCACATGAATATGGCTCTGACGCTAATTGGGTTCTAAGGAGCGGCTCCTGTAGTGATACGGTGTGTGTTATTCGGATTTCATGCTGCCCGTAATGCATTCTGTTCTTTTGATGCGCTCTGTTTCCTTTTGTTGGAACTCAAAGGGGTGAGTCACGGGGGTCTGCATCCGGGAATGGTTTTATTATATGGCATATCAGCTTATCCTTTGGAAAACAGTTAAAGCCAGCATTGAATTCATGATTCTGTCTCACTGCCTGAAATGGGAAAAGCTTGGTATCTGAAAATTGCAGTGAAAAATGTTTCACCAGATCGGAAAAATCCCATATTGAGCGTTCTGGACCTTACTTTACTCGAACATCTACACTCCAGAGTAACCACCGAACATTTCAACGCTTCACTCATTATCAAAATCATATTAATGTGTTTTTCATGTATTAGCTGGGTTTATTTTTTTAATTAAAATAATACACCCAACTCTATGCAACAAACATGAAAAATATTATTTGCGCGTGAGTCCCCATCACATTTTTTTCCCCGAATTTAAATCCTTGCAATACACGTTGCTCTCATCACGAGTCTGACTGCTTCGCGCAGCCAATGACTATGCGTGGTGTGCTGTGACGTCAGGGGCTCTGGAGAAAAGGCGCGGAGGGTCGCGCGGATTTAGAGAACCGAGAACAGGAGAAGGGGCTGGCAAAACTTGGGCATAACACACATACGCACACCCATAAGTGCACTCCTCCTCTATTACAACCCTAGGGACACATAGCTTGCGAATAACAACAGCTCCTTTTCAGAGAACATACGGACATAAACAAGCACTTGGCATTAAAGTAGCCATCGTTAAAGGCGGCGATATGTTAGTATTTATTATTCATTGGAACCTTCTGCCGTTCTGAAGTTGGACATCTTTTGTAATGACACAGCGGAACAGGGGAAGCGTACACACGCTGAAGATTCATATCATAGGCAAATTCAAAAGAGTGAAACTGTAGTAGAAATTTCCACATCACTCCAGGATTAATTTTTACTCGGCGATGACAAAGAATGGATTTTCAGTGAAGTGCGCCTGCAACCTCCTCCATCCTCAGGCCAAAAAGAAAACAAGTCGTGTTCAGCTAAACCGTGTGATGACACACGCCTGTACTATTGAACAGAACCCACGAAACACTTCAGACCATCGTTACAGCAGTGGCCTCCGTTGTTGGTACGAGCTCAAAGCTCTGGAATGCAGCAACATCCGAGTGTTTGCGCTCTGTGTGGCGTTGGTGTATGTGCTCTAGGTCCATTTACCTACACTGAAGGAAAGGCAGTTTGATAAACGAACAACAAAGTATTAGCTTCTGATTGGGATTCCTGTAACGGCGCGTTGGTGAGCGAAGTCATATGAACCGCAGAAGGCAAGGACTATATCTCAGAGAAGCAAACACGTGCTTTTCGCTCCCATCCGCTATGCTTTTCCACGGCCTGCCCGGAGGGGACATTCACGGCGTCATGGAAGAAATCGAGCGCAGAGGCAAGAGTGACTTCGCTCCTATCAGCTCGGTCATAGATATGGGTGAAAGAGAAATGGTAAGTGATCCACCCTTCAGGCACTTTGCCTGAAAAAGTGCTACTCTTTCTATTTGTACACTTTTACAGGGACAGTGATGCGTTTACAAGAATCTCCGAACCTCTTACAAAATTTTAATTATGATACTTCAGTAATTAAACAGACGATATCTTAATTTTCAGAGACCTGGTATATTTTATTTACATTATTAATTATGCATCATTTTGTAATTTGGATTCATGTAATTTGTTAAATGAATTTCACGAGTAAATAATTGCTGACCTCTGGCAATACTGAGCAATACTGATCCAGATTTAATAGGCTAAATGTAAGATAGTTATAAGTCCTCCATATGATGAAAGTAAATAAAACGAAAATATATAACAGTTTAATTCCTCAGTTAATATTTGGGAATGAATCGCCGACTGGCCTTTTATCAGCGCCGATACACACACACACACACACACACACACACACACACACACACACACACGTATATATATATATATATATATGTGTGTGTGTGTGTGTGTGTGTGTGTGTGTGAGAGAGAGAGAGAGAGAGAGAAAGAGAGAGAGAGAGAGAGAGAGATAGAAACAAAGAGAGAGAGAAGGAGACATTGGGGATGCACCGTATCGTGATGCATTGTGATCATTTAAAATCTTTCATTTTTGATCATTTAAAATCCTAGTTCTCTTCTGTAGGAGTTTATGGCATTATTGTCTACATTTCCCTACATTTTTAAACCTTGTATTTGGAGAGGATTATTATAAATACCTAAAGGAAATGACATCACGGTTCTAATCACAGCTGTAATCTGCCTCTGCTCTTTTTCTCAGTTTGACAGGGGGCTTGTTTGGAATTTTGTCTCTGTATTCTTCAAAGAGATGTTGGTGCTTTAACCCTTATTCTCACTCTCGGTAAGGACATAAGTCAGACTTGTATTCCCATCAGTGCTCTGTTCCCAGAGTTCAGCAGGTCACGCCGTCGTAACATGCTGATACGGAACTATTCATTTTCTGTACTCTACTGTTCCCTGAACTACAGTTTAATTCAAACACCTGTTCTTGACGATTATCTCCAAGGCTGAACACTTGCAATTGGATCATACTGTATGTAGTACATCTAAGCAAATCATCAGTAATGTGTTGTTTAAATACACAGTGTGATCAAATGGATAAAATAATGCAGTAGAGAAAGAGAAATCATCCTGAAATCTTCGCCATCGGATATTCAGTGCTTATACACTCCAAATAAACCTGACATGATGTACTGCTGACAAAACCTATATAAATATATTTTGCGTTCATGCTTACATTCAGCAATGGGTCAAGATTAGAATTAAAGCTAAAAACAATAAAACACCAATCCAGACTACCAGTATAGACTTCTCCTAGAAAAGGCCGGGACTCAAACCTTGCTGTGAGGGAAATGTGCTAACCACTACACCACCATGCCATCATGTCTCATCTAGTCATTTTTAGTGTCCTTATGCCCGTTTTTATTATTTTTTTAAATCACAGCAAGTGCTGAGCTGAGCAAAAAATGACACGGCAGAGGACTGCTAGCTAAGCTCGAATGCAGAGTCTCTCATTTGTTATTACAGAAAGAATATAGAAGATAGGAATCCTTCGTACTAAAGTCATTTAGAGGTCAGGAAACATCAGCAGGGAAAAGACGAATGTCTGGTTTAGCCATTATGGAGCCATTGGGAAAAAATACTCTCAAAACATAGTGGTCCATCGTGAACCTTGTCTCCAGGAGGTTGGGGACTGTAGAGGTCACTGAGAGGCCATCCTGAGGCAGAGAAGAAACCGTCTCTGTTGTTGCTCAAACTATGTTAGTTTCTTTATTGAATACAACAGAACTCAATGTGAGATGTATAATAATCAACACAGACACACACAGAGATGCAGAATCATTGTGTTTTCCTACCTGGAACTACATGAGGTACATACATAGCTTGCATGTCACAGAAGGGGGCTGATGGATCACGAGTCCTCAGGATTTCTAGGGCAGGAATAGAACCTAATAATGCCTATGGTTCTCTGCAGGGCTGCTGCATGCACACAATTTTAGAACATGCATTAGAAAATGGCCATTAACACTCTAGCTGGTGTAGTTTTTGTCGGATCGGTTTCCAATTCATACCTGTTGTACTTAGTGTCAAGGTCTACAAATCTGTTGAAACTGGGTCACCTTGAACTAATTTCATGGTCACAGGGCCATATGAAATATACATGTGGTCATGTAAAAAGTGACATAAAATTTCACACAGGACTCTGTAAAATTTAACACAGGACTTTTTGTTATTTATACCAGATATGCCTATGGACATGCAGGTTAACCTTGTAAACATAAAAACATGATGATACTAAGTGTGGCGTTGACCACGCGGGGGATACACCTAGTGTTCTGTGACAAGAATGCATTTCTAGTTATTACTGTTAATGTAAACAGACACAGAACCAAAACAAGATGTAGAACAGTTGAATAGGAGATACAAAGCCCGTGAGCTGGGGTGGTTTCACCAGGAAACCTTTATATTCATCCAAAATGAACTGATAATGGAAGATAAATCACACTTGTGAATGGGCCCCTTCAATCCACGTCCTTCGTATCAGCTTCATCGTCCTCATATTTCAGTACTCCAGGCTCTATAATTATCTATCTGATATGTCTGGGATGAGTCAGACAGTGTGCTGATTGATGACTCACATGCTGTTGCACATAATAAAGTAAGAAACGTCTCAGCAAACTGAACAAATCTGAATTGTTCCACGTTTAATACAACTCTAATGAACTAGACCTGACACGGGAATCACTACAGCAGTGAAGTCCCTGGTACAAAAGATATTAAAACTAAAACTCCGGCCCAGGAAGAAAGAACTGCAGTGATCACATGATATGTTGAGCTCCGTGCTGGATTATTACCTGATCAAAGCACACTAAAGTGGATTTCAGTGTGGGCTCGGAGCAAGCCACCCCAATCTTCTGATGATTATGAGATCTACAAAATAAGCAATAGGAAGTCGCCTGAATGCTTTCATTCGTTCATTCACTCACTCACTCATTTGACAATGAGGGGGGCTGAACTGCTTAATCCTGCTTAGGTCGCCTCAGCACTCACTGGGGGATGGTGGGGTACATCCTAAACAGCTCGCCAGACCATCACAGGACCAATACACACACAGCCATTTACACTCAAACCTAGGGGCAATTCTTAACTGTACATATCTTTGGTCCGTGGGAGGAAACCGGAGTACCTTGAGAAAACCCACGCAAGCATTGGGGGATCATACAAACTACATGCAGAATCGCCATTGCCATAGACGTGTTAACCACTACGCGACCGTGCCGCCCCACTGTATTTCATGTTCATTTTATATTCCGTTGAAGTGAATGGGAACCTTTAAGCTTCATGTGGTTTAATCCCCATCACTCTGGTATGTGTGTTGTTTTGCCCCTTACTGTAGAATGAATAGGAGTGTTAGTGCAGCGCTGCATGGATTGGTGTTTATACAGCTGTACTGTACAGAACGAGTCTGATAAACCTTTAATGAAGGGTGAAGATTAATATCAGGATACTGTGCATTAGTTCTTGTATCATTTATAATAATCCTGCTTCTTTAGGAATCACAGAGTTTGCATACACTCACTCTCACTCTCTCAATCTTACTCTCTCACTCACTCTCACTCTCTCACTCACTCTTTCACTCACTCTCTCACTCATTCACACACTCACTCTCTCTCTGACTCTCTTACTCACTCACTTTCCCACTCACTCACTCACTCACTCACTTTCTCTATCACTCACTCACTTTCTCACTCTCTCTTTCCTTCACTCACTTTCTCTCTCTCACTCACTCACTTACTCTCTCTCTTACTCACTCACTCACTCACTCACTCACTCACATTTCACACTCTCTCTATCTCCCACTCATTTATGTACTCACTCACTTTAACACTCACTCACTCACTTTCTCACTCTCTCTCTCTCTCTCTCTCTCTCTCTCTTTCCTTCACTCACTTTCTCTCTCTCTCTCTTTTACTCTCTTACTCACTCACTCACTCACTCACTCACTTTTCTCACTCTCTCTATTTCTCACTCATTTATGCACTCACTCATGCAAACTCCACACAGAAACGCCCAAGCCCGGGATTCAAATCCAGGACCCTCTTGCTGCGAGGCGGATGTGCTAACCACCACACCCAGTATGCGTACAGCTGATTTAAACAGAGTACAGTCTTAGTTCATAAATATTTTAGGACAGATATGAGATGTCGGAGAGGACAGTGAGACGTATGTGACAGACTAATTTCTGCATGTCTTCTGATATGCTGCAGGCTGAGAATGAAGTGAGGGAGCAGAACTGGTACCATGTAAAAGAAATTATGTTTCTGAGTAGTACATGTGGTTCCTTCGTCAAGTTCCCGGGATCTGGCTTTCCTGCTGTCCTTGTACAAATCCTCCCTGAACTCAATGACTCGAGCAGCACATCAGCAGGAACGCCTTGGGGAGCACCGACAGTCAAAAAGAGATGGAAAAGTGTCACAGAGGGAACGTTGACTGAGCTGGTCTGTATCGATCGAACCTCTGCGAGGTCACATGATCTGGATTAAAAGATCACAATCAGAGGAATTTCTCGTGCGGTGTGAAAGGAATGGCATCTTTCCTTTTAGGTTTGGACTCGTCAACTTTTACATGATGATTAAATTATTGTGCTTGTTGTTCGCTGTAGTGCTGCTGAAGATTAGAAATGACTGTACAGTAAGAAAGAAAAATCACAGCTATTTTTCGCAGATGTGTTTTTAGCAATGCTTTTTTTCCTACCTATTTTGTGGCATGTGACCCTGGAATCCAAGACATCCTTATAAAAAACCATGAATAAACTATTTTGCATTTAAACTGTCCATCCATCCATTTGACGGTCGCGGGGAGGCTGGAGCCTATCTCAGCCGACACTGGGAGAAGGAGAGATACACCCTGAACAGCTCACTAGTCCATTGCAGGGCCAAAACACACAACCATTCACACTCACATCCACACCTAGGAGCAGTTTGGAACAGCCAATTAGCCTAATGTGCATGTCACTGGACTGTGGGAGGAGACCGGCGAACCCAGAGGAAACCCACGCGAACAGGGGGTACAAGTATATAGAAACTCCGCACAGAAACACCCTCACCGAGTCTGGGCCTTGAGCCCAGGACCTTTTTGCTGTGAGACAGACGTGCTAACCGCTACAGCAGTGTCGTCATTTAATATTTATAAACATTATAAAAATGTTACGTGTTAATAAACTCATAGAACCTGTGTCATGGATGGTATTCTACTCTACAGAAGGAATATTCCCAAGTGTGTGTGTGTGTGTGTGTGTGTGTGTGTGTGTGTGTGTGTGTGTGTGTGTGTGTTATCTCACAACACTCACAGAAAAACACACTCTTTTTCCCTCAGCTGGAGCTCTAGAGCCCTCTAACCCCTGTGCTATCTTGCGCCAGGCCATTTTGTTTTTCTTGGCCATTCCTAGAGCATTAGGTAGCCAAGAGCAGAGAAAATAGATTGTGAGTAGGAGTGCACTGGGGCGTCCTGTCTGGTGCACATGTCTGTGTATGCATGTGTATGAAAGCCCATATGTGTGTCTTTTAGCATGCTTTAGTACTCCTACGAACCTCGAGTCAGAATCTCAGGCACAATTTATTACCACTATTGCTCAGGGACTGAGTTCATTATCTCGTGAGGGTAAGGCACGCACGCAGCAATCCTCTTTGATGCGACCCAAGCTTAGATTTAAACTAGTTTTAGCATATCCTGGGTTAGCGCATTCAGTCTTCCTCCCCCTGTGCAGGCCACACAGTGAACGAACTCTCAGCAAGGCCGTTACCACTCACACAGCAGATCATGAAGGGCTGCGTCCACACATCCGGCCTGTGGCCGTCCACTGACAGCTTTATTTTAAAGTGCAGATTCCTGCTGAGCTTCTCGGAAGTCTGCCCTAAGAGCAACAGTGCCCTTTGGGAGGAGGGACCAGGAATGCAGTGCTTGTGGTTGTGTAGTGCTTTGGATGCAACAGGTGCTTTATAAATTGTAACCCTCAGCTTGTTTCCCAAGGTTCTAGGAACAGCATGTGTGTGTACTAGCGCTGAATGGATTCAGTTGTTGCAGAAGCTCCTGCGCTTTCACATGTGATTGTGTATTTGATGAGAGAGACGGAGGATGAGGCCTTCCTGGAATGCGGTCTGATTATTTTGGATCTAGAGTTCTCTTCCAACAACTCTCGTCACATAACTCAAACTCTGACTGAGAGGATTTCCATTAATAACTACGTGTCCTCAACATTTCCTTTGTTCTTAAGCCTTAGTTTTGTTATGGATTTATATACAGTGCGCTGTACGATAAATTCTCCTGCAGGGAAAGATTCTAGGACGGCACGGAGGTGTAGTGGTTAGCTCGTCCGCCTCACATCAAGAAGGTCGTGGGTTTGAGTCCCGGGCTTAGCGAGGGCGTTTCTGTGTGGAGTTTGCATGGTTTTCCTGTGCTTGCATGGGTTTCCTCTGGGTACTCCGGTTTCCTCTTATTAGGCTAATTGGCTGTTCCAAATTGCCCCTAGGTGTGAGCGTGAGTGTGAATGGATGTGTGTGTGTTGGCCCTGTGATGGTCTGGTAAGCTGCTCATGGTGTACCCCACCTCCGCTCCAACCTCCCCGCGACCCCATTACGATTAAGCGGTTCAGCAAATGATTGAATGAATGAATAATAATAATAAATGTTTTAATATAATTAACATTTTAATATTTTTAAAATTAGGATGGATACGGTGTTGCAGTGGTTAGCACGTCCACCTCACAACAAGAAGGTCTTGGTTTAAGTCCCGCCTCGGGCATTTCTATGTGGATTTCCTCTGGGCACGCCAGTTTCCCACAGTCTAAAGACATGCACATTAGGCTAATTGTCTGTTCCAAATTGCCCCGAGGTGTGAGTGTAAGTGTGAATGGTTGTTTGTGTGTTGCCCTGTGATGAACTGGCGAGCTGTTTATGGTGCACCCAACCTTTGCCCCAGAGTCGGCCCACAACCCTGGTGTTATAATTGCCCTTATGTGTGAGTGTGAATGATTGTGTGTCATCTCTTCCACCTCAATATCTATTTGGGTTTCATCCATCCAGCTTCATACTGAAAACTGATTTACATTCACACTGCTCTCGCGGGTCATGACCCTGACTCAGTTTGCTGTGATTTGGGATTTTTAACCATCTGTTTAAAACATGTGGCCTGACAACATATTGATTTTTTTAACACAGGATAAGAAGAGCCACGCCACGGCGACGCAAACACCAGTGCTGTAACAAACACACTAAATAAGATTAGTTTAAATGTATTGTGCTCTTACAAAAAACAAAATATAGGTAACTACTGTCACAGAGGGAGCGTGATGCCTTGATTAAGGCAGCTGTGGTGGTTGTTAGCTATCAATTGACAGGCATTTATTGTGATTTGTTTCTTCACACATGGCAATTGCGTCAGGATTTGCAGGCCGGGATGTGCTTTCACGCCGGTCTAATCCAATATGGCTTCCATTAGAGGCATTGGGGAGGCAGTACTGAGGCATTTTTCAAGGTCTTAAAACTAAACTAGTCTCTCAGGAAGGAGGGGGGGGGGGGGGGGGGGGGGGAGGGGGGGGGGGGGGGGGGGGGGGGGGGGGGGGGGGGGGGGGGGGGGGGGG
>JBCNYH010000016.1:8351762-8368576 GCA_039654325.1 Tandanus tandanus | reverse complement strand
CCCCCCCCCCCCCCCCCCCCCCCCCCCCCCCCCCCCCCCCCCCCCCCCCCCCCCCCCCCCCTCCCCCCCCTCCCTCAACATTGCTAAAGGATATTCGTGAAATGATAAACCCAGTAACTCTTGTCTGATATTTCATCACTGAAGAATAACACATCATCCCCTGTTCTTTTCCTCAGGGTGGGCTGAGCTCGTCTGCCTATGTAAACGTGGCATTGCTGGACATTAATGATAACAGGCCCATGTTTTACCCCGTGAACTATGCAGTCAGTTTGAGCTCTCAGAGCGCTCCAGGAACCTCTGTCATCAGAGTATCAGCCCGCGACCCAGACGCAGGAGAGAATGGCAGAGTGACGTATCGCACAGTGCCTGGTGGAGGCTCCAACTTCTTTACACTAAACAAGGACACTGGTGTGTGTGTGTGTGTGTGTGTGTGTGTGTGTGTGTGTGTGTGTGTGTGTGTGTGTGTGTGTGTGTGTGTGTGTTTCATTGTTACACTATTTGTTGATAATTATTGCTAAAATTAATGGTATAATCACTCATGCCAAGTTCCAGGTTCACTTATTGTATATTTTAATTCATATGCACCTATAGTTTAGTCTGGGATAATATTCTTCCATGAATGTTTACTTGCATATCACACCATTTGCACTGTTTGACACATGCAGTATTCGGAGTATCCAGGTACCTGGAGGAAACCCAAGCAAGCATGGAGAGCTCATGCAAACTCCACACAGAAATGCCCGAGCCTGGGACTCGATCCCAAAACCTCCTTGCTGTAAGGTGGACATGCTAACCACTACACCACCATGCCGCTCCAATGTCTAATCCAATCTAATCTAATGAATGTACTTTATCTAATACATATTAGATACATGTCTGCCTCACAGCAAGAAGGTCCTGGGTTCAAGTCCCGGGCTCGGAGAGTGTGTTTCTGTGTGAAGTTTGCATGTTTCCCCATGCTTTTGTGGATTTCCTCCAGGTACTCCAGTTTCCTCCTACAGTCCAAAAACTTGCACATTAGGCTAATATGCTGTTTAAATTGCCCCTAGGTGTGGCGATGTTGGCCCTGAAATGGACTGGTGAGCTGTTCAGGGTGTACATAACCTTCACCCACAGTCAGTTGAGATAGGCTCCAGTCTCCCAGCGACTCTAGTACGATTAAGTGGTTCGGCAAATACAATAAAATAAAATTATTTAGTAGTTATTAAGTATTAAGGTATTTCCATTAATATAATAATAATAATAATAATAATAATAATAATAATAATAATAGTAATAATAATAATAATAGTAATAATAATAATATTCTTGTGTATGTAGCTGTTATTAACATGATCGGTGAATAACCTGACTGACTCTACGGTGTGGTATTTGTTTCTCTGCAGGGGTGATCTCTCTTTCCCGATCCTTGCACGGAAAGACGAACTCTGTCATTACAATGGTGATCACGGCAGTGGACGGAGGTGGGCTCACAGTGCCCATTAATGCCAGAGTAAACATCAGTGTTGTGGCTGGCTCTGTAGCGCCCCCTGTCTTTGAGCAGGTGCAGTACTTTTTTACTGTGCCAGAGGATGCATTGCGAGGTACAGAAGTCGGTGTGGTGTTTGCTAACATCAAAAATGGTGAGTGTTTGAAAATTCTTTACTCTTAATGCAAAACACATGGGTAGTTAGTTGATGTTATTACCACTCTATGTCTCATTCCTCTTCCAGGAGCCACTAAGGACATCTCTTATACCATCTCCTCTGGTGATCCAGAAGGCTACTTCACTGTGGACGTAGAGACAGGAGCTCTGCGCACCAGCCTGCCTCTGGATCATGAGGCTTGGCCCTCGCTGGAGTTGGAGGTCCAGGCTCGCAGCGGCTCACCACCAGTGTTTGCTCAGACACTGGTCCGCATCACCATCACTGACGTCAATGATAATGCACCCACCTTCCTGCCTTCATCATCAGAGTCTCTGCTTCTGCCTGAGGCTACCAAGATGGGAAGTATTGTATACCGGGTAAAGGCAGAAGACCGAGACTCAGGAGCCAATGGGCAGTTGAGCTTCGATCTTCTTTCATCTGAAAGCCAGCGTACATTCAATGTGGACAGAAGCAGCGGTGAAATCCGCCTGATAGGAAGCCTTTCCTATGAGAATGCTCCTCGATATGACTTGCTAGTGCTGGCCAAGGACTATGGCGCCCCTCAGCTTAGTGCTACCTTCACCCTTGTTGTGCACATACAGGCAGAGAATGACCAGGGGCCAGTGTTTGACACATTGACCTATCGTGTGGAGCTGAAGGAAAACACGCCATTGAATACCCGTTTCCTGCAGGTACGGGCCCTGAGTAGAGATAACGCCGGAAATGGAGCCTCCTCATCAAGTTCCACTCCACTGTCCTACCATCTCCGGCCCGATGGGGATGCAGCAGGGTTTGGGATTGCCTCGGACAGCGGGTGGCTGTTTGTGAAGAGCGCACTGGACAGGGAGGCAAAAGACATCTACCTGCTCACTGTACTGGCCAGTTCAGGCAAGGGGCAGTTAAAGAAAACTGGCAGTGCCACTGTCCGGGTCTCTGTGACAGATGAAAATGACAATTCACCACGGTTTTCCCAGGAGAGGGTTTTCCTAGCAGTAAGGGAGAACCTGCCAGCAGGAACAGGATTTGGAAGAGTTTCAGCCACTGACCGTGATGCTGGACTCAATAGCCAGCTGACATATAAATTACTGCATACTGACCGGAACTTCCAGATCAACTCCCAAACTGGTGAGTAGAAAACTGTTTAAAACTACTTAGTTCATGATTTTATTATCAGTAAGCAGTAAGCACCTGGTCACAGTGTGGGTAGATCAGGAGCCTGCCTCTTGACGATAGATGCACTCCGGTTAGAACTCTGGTTTTCTCCCACCAAACACATAGATTTTTCCACCTAGAGTAGTAAATCCACTTACTGCCATGTACCACTGTTTTTGGATGGTGGGAGAAAGCCAGAGAACCCTGAGGAAGCCCATGGGTGAAGGGGGAACAAGTAAAACTCCACACAGAGAGTGACCCAATGCCATTAACAGGGAAACAGGCAGAAGATCAAGAGATCAGGCAGACAGAACAATGCAGGCAGGGCGAAATAATAGACTGAATAGATGCAGGTGAGGGTAATACACAAACACAGCAATATCACAGGCAAGGCACAGGAGCAAGAGCAGGTAGTCAAAAACAGGTCATACACGGAAAATCCAAAGCACACAGTAACAAACACTCGGCAAGTACCGGCTACGGAATCACAGTAACTGGTGTGTATTCCTTTGATGCCTTTATATAGTCACTCATCTCATCACTTTCTCACCCATTTGCCAAACCGCCTAATCCTACTAGGGTCAGGGGGAGGCTGTAGCATATCTCAACCTACTCTGGGCAAAGGTGGGATACACCCTGAACAGCTTGCTAGACCACTGCAGGATCAACACACACACACACAACCATTCACACTCACAACTAGGGGCAATTTGGAACAGTTAATTTGCCTTCTATCTATGTCTTTGGACTGTGGGAGGATACTAGAGTACCTGAAGGAAACACAAGCATGGTGAGAACATGCAAACTCCACAAAGAAACACCCTCATCGAACCCGGGACTTTAACCCAGGACCTTCCTGCTAAGCACTTCGCCACTGTGCCGCCCCATGTGTTTATATAGTTCTTCTCCTAATATGGCAGGTAGTTTGCATGTGCATGTACACTGCCCACTGAGCTTCCGGGGGTGTACTGTAGGCACTGTGAACTGGGCTAACTAAGGGGAAACCGTCACACCTGCACTTAGTGCTTTAAAGTTTACAGCCATGTATCAGTTGTACAAATGTAATGTTCCTGGTATACTCTCTCTCTCTCTCTCTCTCTCTCTCTTTCTCTCTCTCTCTCTCTCTCTCTCTCTCTCATGCTCGTTTACTCTCACTAGGTGAGATCAGCACCAAAGCAGCTCTGGATCGTGAGCACCAGTCCAGCTACCAGCTGGTGGTGGTGGTACAGGACGGAGGCACCCCTCCTCGGAGTGCTACAGGCACTGCCCATGTCACTGTGCTGGATGAGAACGACAATGCCCCACTCTTCAGTCATACGATGCCTGGCAGGGAGCTAATTATCCAAGTAAGTGCCTCAGGGGTTCGAATTAGTGTAGACATTTGAGAGATAATTATATAGCCTGCGTATAACACCATGGCTGTTGAATGACGTGAGTGTTGAGTAAGGATGAGTAATGGAATTATTTTGAAGTTACTATGAATACGGAGTGCCATATTTGCTGATATAAGAGCGCACATGTTTGGTGGAGTCATGTGGGTTTTATTAGCCTGGATTTCTGGTGTTTCAGGTGCAGGAAGGTCTGCCTGCTGGCTCAGTCTTGGGAACACTGCAGGCTAAAGATCCAGATGAAGGAGAAAACGGCACGATATTCTACTCATTAGCTGGTAAACAAGCAATGCATCTGCTTATGGAATTAAACACTTTCTACATGTAGCTGATTATCTGTATTTGGAAATTAGTGGAAAGTATAAAGCTACATCCATGATTGCAAAAACGTTGGGACGCTCAGTGAACTGTAAATAAAAACAGATTGCAATGATTTGCAAATCCTTTTCAACTTTTATTCAACTGAGTACAATACAACGATGAGTTATTTTTATGTTCAAACTTATAAACTTGATTGTTTTTTAGCTCCCACCGTCCCCAACTGAGAAATAGGTTCTGTCTGTCCATCTGACTTGTTAGTGCAATAACTTTGGAGGAAAATGAGAATTTGGAGGTGATGAGTATCACCAAATTTGAGTTCGGGTCCCCCTCAGTGATAGGGGTGGGATTGTATAACTGCCCCTGACCTTATTTCTTGGTCACAGCAGTCAATTTTGAATTGAATTTTTTTTATATTGGGCTTGTCAAGGCTTGTTTCTGCACTAACAATGAAAGAAAGTTTGCATTTTTGACAAATGCTCCTGCCGCGGCGAGCATCAGGACCCCTGTGGTGAGGGTTTTTTTGGGGGATTTTTTTGTAAATATTCATTCATTTAGTCACCTGCCAATCTTAGTAAAACTAGTCAATCGCGGGCCGACTCTGGGCTAAGGCAAGGTACACCCTGAACAGTTCACCAATCCATCGCAGGGCCAACATACACATGCACAACCATTCACACACTCAGGGGCCATTTGGAAAAGCCAATTAGCCTAATGAGTATCAAATTCACAATGAAGAAAAGCATTTGCAGATCACTGCATTGTGTTTTTATTTATGTTGTGCGCGGCATCCAATTTTTTTTGACTTGGAGTCGCATAAAAATATAAAACAGTAATCAAATCAATAAAACTGGGATTTCAAGGTCATAATGGAGGGAATCATTAATCCAGTTTTTAAAAATTAATTACAAATAAAAATGAGTTTTTTAATGATAGGATACGGATGGAAGTATAATGCAGAGTGTTTCTCTTGAGCTCTTGGCTGCTTCTCTGTCACTTGCTTTTAGTCAGTGATTTTCTCGAGGTAAGGTGGCAGGTGTGTCATATTCTTTCATGGTTTAATAACAGATTTGATGGTGCTCCACTGAATGTTTAAAGTTTGGGATTTTTTAAAATAACTAAATATGGATACATTTGCTAGCGGAACTAGCTGTGGCAGTAGTTAGCAGCACTTCCAGTTTGGTCAAACTGGGTAAGAACTGCACTCTCCTGCGTAAGGCCTGTTTGTCGTGGCAACTTGAAAACGTTGCGTTTATGGAGAAAACTGTGTAATTCTTGAAAATTTAAAATATGTTATCATCAAACACATTTATTCTAAATGTTCCTTTTTCTAGAATCACTATGAATGAACGGTTTAAAATAGTTTAAAATGACTCAAAACCATTTCCAGGTGTTTTTTTTTTCCTGTAGTGACGTTTCAGGTAAAAGGACATGAGCTGATATCCTAGGAGTAGATTATCCAATCAGAGCATGGAACTGCTGATATCTAGTAATCTAGAATAGAATATTATGGGATATTTTGTGTAGATACATGACGTGTATAATACCTTTTGCAGTCATTTCTTCTTTTGTATTTCAGGTTCCAGAGCAGAACGGTTCTCTCTTAATCCAAACACCGGGGAGCTTCGTTCTGCCTCCATGCTGAGGAAAGCTGAAAAGGCTGAGTACAGTTTAACTGTAACTGTCTCAGATCGTGGCGCACCACCTCAGAGCATCTCCAGCATACTGCGTATACAGGTCAGAGCTCTGTGTGACACATTAGGATTAAACTCAAATACTGTGATTTAAATATCTTTCTTGCTAGCTTATTTGGTGTAAGTATACTGAAAATATAAAAATTTTCCAGATACTTCATCTGTCTATAAGGCAGTTCTAGGCTGTTCTAGGCTTTTTACACCTGAGCCTAGAAGCTTATCACAGCCGGAGCTTATCCCGGGTTTCCGTAGCATGAAGAGACTAGTAGTTCAACTACTATGGGATGCTAGTCCAGCGCAGGTTAAATTCTCAGTATTTTTCTGGTACCCATTTATATTGCTGGGGGTACAGGGGCACCCTTGTGGTTAATACCTTGTACAGGGGTCTTAGCACGGTGGGGGTCTAACAGAGATTTGAACTCATGACCTCTCAACCAGCAGCACCCTAACCACTACACCACCAGCTGCATGAGGATGAGGAGAGAAGGAGAGGATGAGAAAAGTCTGAAATTGTAGTATCATGGGTTTGGGAGGAATTGGGTGAAGCAGAGGGTTTCAAAAACAAAACTGTCAACATTACTCCTCCTTTCAGCACCAGATCCTGTAATTCAAACCCAAATGAGAGACTGCAGTCAACCACAAGGACTGGTGTGAATTGCACACGTGCGTCATTTGATACTCCATAAATTACGCTATTTTTGCACTTATATCTGCTCAGAATTGTGCAGATCCCAAAGAATATGGCGTACAGACGTGTTTCTGGCAGGCATTGGGCGTACATGAACCACGGTGCGTTCCTCATATCCAATTCCTAAAAGGGAATAGGATATTAATTGTGGAGAGAGTGCTTGCCTGTGATACCCCCCACCCCCCACCACCTCCCAAAGAATGAGAGAAAGAGAGAGAAAAAAAGGAACCTTTAAATCAAGTTTTCCCAGATGGCCCTTGATGGGGCCCAGCTGTGGCCTGCTCTGATCAGAGAAAAAGCGCTGCTAACCTCCAGCCCTCTCACACGGTAGCGCTCATGGACACACTCACACTAGATAAGGTTTCACCACAATAACATCAACATAATATTCCACATAACAGTCGAGTATTAACAGGCGCGTTGGGTTGTTCCAGTACATTGTGATTTAGAGAACGTCAAGTAATGCTGTTATAGACATTCCGCAACCCCGCTGTTGCTCAGCATTCAGAAAAGTCTGTTTGCTTTTCACGAGGATTTAAGTATGAAAGCCTTCACCTGTTATCATTAGAAAGCATTTAAGTGCGTTTCCAGGCTCGCTCAAAGGCGACAGGAAATGAGCACATGAGTGCTTTTATGTGGCAGATGGATTCATTGCACCTTAACTGCCGTCTAATGTCGACAGTAAATTTGGAGACAAGTGTAATTTATTTTGTAATCTGTGTCATTACAGAATCCTCTTGAACCACAAACAGCTTAACAAATATGGAAGACTCCTTAAATACTGAGCGTTTCCTTATTGAACTGGTACACAGTAATAAAAATAATGTCTCTTCTATTGAAGTTTATAAAGTATTAAGTGTGAATTTAGGACAAAAATGTATTAAATTAGTGTTTATGTGCTTGTTTCTATTTGAGAAATCTGACTAATAACAGCAAGAGAACGTTAGATCCCACATTTCTCTCATTCTTGAACTTTTAAGCTTTAGCTTAGGTTGAAATGTGTTTTTACAGCTCAGTGATACAATATAAATAAATAAATAAATAAATAAATATATATATATATAAATCCGACTCAAGGCCTTGTCATATAACATTTTCTTGCATACATGAAATTATTACTTTTTTGAATTATTGATTGGTGTGACACAGTGACTCACAGCAAGAAGTTCATGGGTTTGAGTCCTTGACTCAGCAACGGTGTTTCTGTGTGGAGTTTGCATGTTCTCCCTGTGCTTGCATGGGTTTCCCCCGGGTACTTTGGTTTCCTCTCACAGTCCAAAGGCATGCACATTAAGCTAATTGGCTGTTCCAAATTGCCCCTAGGTGTAGATGTGAGTGTGAATGGTTGTGTGTGATGGCGAGCTTATTAAGGTGTACCCCGCCTTCGCCCACTGTCGGCTGAGGTTCAGTTGGGGAAGGCCAGCTAATCAGGCCCAGTATGATGTACTAGAGTGCCCAAAAAAATATACTAATAAGAATAATTCGTGAAAATCTTGTGTTTTTGACCAGCTCAAAAAGTCCAGAAGGAAAAACGTGTGCTAACCTTGTTATTTGACACTGTGACAACATGTCTGTGTCAAAATAAAGTGGAAGAAGCATCATATCTCCTTTTTAAATTGGTGCATAAAGGTTAGTTTTAATTTCCAGCTTGGTTACGAATGTACAGGTATCTATTGCTCTGAGAATGTTTGTGAACTTATACACATTGATTAACAGATATTTAATAATCATGTTTTTATCATAAATTTATTATATGCACTGATGTACATGGAACCAAGACAAGTTAGAAATATTGAATGTGGTTTCAGACAGATACATTACCATAATCAAATGATGTTGAATTGGTTATATGAAAGGGTAAGAAGTAGTCTGTCATGCTACACTGCCACTTAACTTCAAAACTAGCACATAACGGCACATAAAAAACTAGCACATAACAGCACATAACAAACTAGCACATAACCGCAATGGCTACTTTATTTTTAGAATAGCTCAGACGCTGCCATGTTATTAAACTGTAGTTAAATCTATAATGTTGCTATTTGTAGCTAGTTACTGCTTAACACAGGTAGCTAGTCACTACCTTGGTTTTTTGGTTGTTGTTGTTTTTGTTTTTTTGTTTTTTTGCCGCCAGAAAAAAAGTCAGCTTGTAAGTCATAATTATAACTTAGCTCATAATAATGAGTTTCAAGCCAACTTTTCTTAGTGGTGGAAATGGGATTCCATATCTGGGTCCAATGAGCCAGCTGTAGCTAAATATCTGATGTACAGAAGTGCAACTGAGGATTTGCTTCAAAAACTGAGCTAATCCATGTTTACAACAACATTTCAAGGATGTTCATAACTGTTTTCACAGATATGACTGAAAACATCTTGCATGAACGTTTTAACTTAATGGGAAGTGGCACAGTGGTGTAGTGGTTAGCACATCAGCCTCACAGCAAGAAAGTCCTGGATTCGAGTCCTGGGCTCGGCGAGGGTGTTTCTGTGTTTGCAGGTTCTCCCTGTGTTTGTGTGAGTTTCCTCCTTCTCTCGTTTTATGATACCCTCGTAACTGTTTTTATTTTAATCCACAGGTTGCTGGCTTAACAAGGGCTCCACCCAAACCAAACACCCTATCAATGACACTTAACATAAAAGAGGGCATCAAACCAGGCTCTGTTATCGGTTCAGTTCACTTACATGACCAACGTGATGTGGTACTTGATGGACAGGTGATTTATCTTGTAGTAGGTGGCACCGATAAAGATGGCAGCTTTATGGTGGATCGTTTCACTGGGGAAGTGTATTTGGCAAGAGAATTGGACTATGAAATGGGAGCTCATTATACCTTGCATATTGAGGTAAATGATTTCTCAAAGGTCTCCACTAGCAGTCATATGATCCAGCTGGATATCAACGTGCAAGACAGTAATGATCATGCACCTCAGTTCCCTGAAGATCCTGTGACTATTGTTGTACCGGAGAACATGCAGCCAGGCTCCTCCATTTATGCATTCCAGGCCTTTGATAAGGATGGTAGTGGCCCTAACAGTGAGATACGCTACTCTATCCAGCATCATTGGCCTGATCGATCGGATCTTCTATCCCTTGATCCCATAACAGGTGTGCTCACTTTGGGTCAAGAGCTGGACCACGAGGAAACCTCGAGCCTTTTTTTGGTGGTCCAAGCAACGGATTTAGCTACAGATCTCAGTCAAAGGCGTCGGAGCTCAGTAACAGCCCGGATTTTTGTGACTGATGAAAATGACAATGCTCCAGTATTCAGTTCCCCTACAGCGGTCAGTGTGATGGAGGATAAGCCAATGGGTTTTGTGCTGCTCTACATCATTGCCCATGATGCAGACCAAGGAGAAAATGGCAGAGTGTCTTACCGCATTCAGGCAGGAAACACAGCAGGGCACTTCAGCCTCAATCCAAACACTGGTGAGCTTCACGATCCATTTCACTATCATCTCAGACAAAGTTAAACGAATCCATGTGAAGACAGTTGATAGGAAGGATTTTCTTGAACTATACTGCAGATACTATCATTAGTCACAGCTAGATTTAATCTTGCCAATCAATACTGTAGCTAGCCAGTTAGCCGTCAATGCATCTTTAAGTTATAAATGCACTCAGAGAGTGCAGACCTCCACCAAGGTAGTGCAATCTCTTCTTTACATGGGTTAAAGTAACAGATGTTGTAGAAGATACTATAATAACAAGATCACAATAGTAAGAAAGTAATGTCAAAGAAAAGGCATCTATCAAAACATGTACTGAATCCATCATTCAGTCCTTGTTCGACTTCCTCTGTCTGTGTGTTTGGATGTTTGCTACATCCTGGTGGAAAAATCATTATTGTAGAGTTGTTTGAAATTGAAGCTTTTACAGCAAAAACAGGAATGTTTTTATTATGTTAGCAGTTTTTACATCTTGTATAGACAGACAAAAAGACAATCACTGAGAGGATATAAGGGTTTTACCATAGTAATGAATGTAAGGAATAAGAATAACAAATAAATAACAAATAAATTTTAATGACTTCTCAGATCAACTCAAATGTGTAAGCTTGAGCTTTAGCAGAAAAAAATAAAATGATCTTTCACTACATTCATTCATATAAATAATACGAGTTGGTATTTCATTCCTGTTTTAATTCAGACATCTGTCTGATATAAAATAGTAGCAGTGCATTGCAGAACGGTTTTATTCTAAGCAGTGATAAAGTGATATTGACCAGACACTTGGGATTAGGACTTAATAAGGTTTTGACTGGATGTTAAGCATTTTAACATGGGAGGGGGATCTTGCTTTAATATTTACAGATACTATTAGGAAGGAAGAGTGTTTGGTGAATTATAAATACTCATATCTATCATATCAGTACTGAGTCATGATTTGTTTGGGGATCAAATTTGTTCATATCCTTTATCATACTATAAATCAGCAGGGGATCAGTTATTTTCCCCACTGTAGCATTATTATAAATAATTGTCCTATATGGTCAAAACAGTGCACTTGTATAATCTCAGGATTAATTTATTTATTATTATTTAAATACTTTTTAGATTTTTTCCCCCATTTTCTCGTATCTAATTCCCACCCATCAAGTATTGCATTCCCTATCACATGACCACCACTAACCAGTGAGGGGCGTAAGCATGCACATGCCCCCTCCGTGAAATGCGATGCCACCTGCCTCTTTTCGATCTGCTGTGTATTTGGGGGCGGCGTAACACTCTTGGAGGGAAAGCACCATCCGCACCCCCATACAAATGAACCCACAGACGCCCATGATTAGCTAGTGATTGCTGTGAGTAACAGGGAAGTGAGTGTATGTCATCCCTCCCTGCCGTGAGAGCTCAGCCAATTAGCTCCCATGGACTCCCGGTCACAGACGGCTGTGGCATCGACCTGGATTTGAACTTGCGATCTCCGGGTTGATAGTCACGCACCTTGTCGATGTGCCACTCGGGAGTCTGTAATCAGGACTTTTGTTATTATAATTTTAACTAGCAGCTGCTTATTGTTGGAGACTTGAGTACAAAGTCCTCAAAATTATTGAGTAAAAATTATTTCTTACTGCTCTTCTTGCCTTGTCAGGTTCTCTTTCTGTACTCAAAGCTCTGGATCGTGAGGAGCAAGACAGCTACAACCTCACTATTGTTGCAGAGGATTATGGGACACCCCAGCACTCCACCACTCAGGTCCTGTCTGTTCAGGTGATTGATGTGAATGATGAGGCTCCATGGTTTGAGTCGAGCGAGTATGAGGTCCAAGTCCGAGAGAATCAGCCAGCAGGAACCACCATACTTACCGTCTCTGCCACGGACAGAGACCAAGGTGAGGGGATTTTAATTCTCCAGCAGCGTAGCAGTTCTTTTCTTTTACTTTTAAGCAACTTACTTACTTCCTTACTTACTTCTTGCCTTTCTTGTTTAAATCATTCATTCATTTATTTATCAAACCGCTCAATCCTACTAGGGTCACGGGGAGGCTGGAGCCTATCTCAGCCGACTCTGAGTGAAGGCAGGGTACACCCTGAACAGCTCGCTAGTCCAAGGGCCAACACAAGCACAACCATTCACTCGCACACCTAGGGGCAATTTGGAACAGCCAGGTGTCCTAATGTGCATGTTTTTAGACTGTTGGAAAAAACTGGAGAACCTGGAGGAAATCCACACAAGTACAGGGAGAACACACAAACTCTACACAGAATCACCCTCACTGAGCCCAGGACTCAAACCCAGGACCTTCTTGGTGTGAAGCAGACGTCCTAACCACTACACCACCATGACCTCCTGTTAGAATCATTCAGCTTCATGACATCTTATTAATGGTGGAGGAATTCAGGGGTGTGGTTTAATGCTAACCAGCAATGATTCTTACTCATGTTGGAGAGTGTGCTGGTTGTTTTTTTGTTTTTGTTTTTTGCTGTAGACTTGGTTAAACGGTATAAACCAGGGTGGTGTTAAAGGCCATTGCTTAAATAAACAGGTGCTGCCGCCAAATGATCTCTCTGTATGCAAGCTTGTATCCTGTTTCCAATAACAACAGTGGCACACTGGAGAAAAAAACACCAAGGTGTAATGAGATGTGCAAAATGCTTAAATTAAACCAACTAATCACAGATGGCTAGGCATTTTTACAGATGCATTTCGGGTTATTGCAGAATATTGGTTTATGTCCATCTTTGCTCCAGCTTTCTCTTTTTTTCTATGACTGCCTCAGGTGCAAATGGACACGTAATCTATGAAGGTGTGACAGTAGAAGGCTTCGTCATTTCACCTGAAACTGGTGTCATTTCACTCACCAAGGTTCTTGACAGAGAACAGCAGGATCATTACCGCCTCACTGGTAGGTTACTCTTGGTTTAGCATTTTAGCCGTTAGCATTGGACTGTTGACTTCAGCATTCATGGTTGTGTTTCTTTTTTGTATGTGATGTAGTGTATGCCAGAGATAGAGGGATGCCCCCTAACTTTGCAAAGGCCAAGGTGCATATTACAGTAGTGGATGAGAATGATAATGCTCCAGCTTTTGGGAGTCTGCAGTATAGTCTGAAGCTGCCAGAGAACCTTGATCCAGTAGAGGTTTTCATACTTAAAGCTACTGATAGTGACAGTGGAGATAGTGGCCAAGTGGAATACAGGATAACTGGTAAGTATCACTCTTGATATTGATTATATATATACCACACTTGGAAGATACACCATCACACCCATATATGACCTTCACCAAACAAATGCAGCAAAGCACGCAATTGTCACAAATGACTTTGTATGCTGTAAGATTAAAACACTTCTAGGATGATTTGGGACATCAACTGTGCAAGAGGCCTTCCCTCTTGACATCAGTGCCTAACATTACTAATGCTTTTCTAGATAAATATTCAAATCCCCACATATTCATTGATGAACCACTCAATCCTATGAGGGTCAAGGGGAGCCTATCTCAGCCGACTCTGGGCGAAGGTGGGGTACACCCTGAACAGCTCACCAGTCGATCGCTGAGCCAACATACACACACTCACACAACCATTCACATTCATGTTTGGGGCAATTTGGGACAACTAATAGTCTAATGTGCATGTGTTTGGACTGTGAGAGGAAACGCATGCAAGCAGAGGGAGAACATGCAAACTCCACACAGAAACTTGTGGACCTTTCTTGCTCTTACAAACCACAGTGCCATCCCAAATCCCCAAATACACTCCAAAATCTAGTGGAAAGCCTTCCTAGAAGAGCGGCAGCGGTTACAACAGTTATGTGTTAATAGTCATGATTTTGGAATGGGAACACATGATCATCACATGCGTGTGTCCACATACTTTTGGCCTTATAATATATTAGGGATAAGCATTTTTACTTGATGTTAAGTACCTAGCCATTAACATTCCCATTTTATTAATCTTAGGTGGAGATCCAGATGGAGATTTCCATCTAAACAGCAGTTCTGGGGCTTTGTCCACTTCCCGACTCTTAGACAGAGAGAGAAAGGACAGGTATTCTCTGGAAGTTCTTGCTCAGGATCATGGAAGCCCTTCTCTTTCTAGCACAACTACTGTGGAAGTCACTATACTGGACATCAATGACAATAGTCCAACATTCCGCAGTAGCAGCTACGCTGTAGATGTTTCAGAGGATGCTGCTATTGGGTCACTTATTCTGGAAGTGACAGCCAGTGATGCTGATGAGGGCAGGAATGGTCAGATCCTATACTTTTTGAGCAAAGAAGCAAGAGGTGCATTCACTATAGATTCTGATTCAGGTCGGATCCTCACAGCTGTCTTATTGGACAGAGAGAAAACAGCTTTCTATAGCTTTGAAGTGTGTGCAGTCGACCTGTCCCCTGCTGCACCCCTCAACGCCACGGCCAGAGTCACAGTTACCATCTTGGACATCAATGACAATGCACCCTTTTTCATCCAAGATCCTCTCATAATCAATGTATCCAGCAGGAAGGTATCCACTAACCATGTGGTTGCCACTATGAGAGCAGAAGATAAGGACTTTGGAGCCAATGGCTCAGTATTCTACCGTTTTGCCAAACCAGTGCAAGGATTTTCTATAAACTCTCTGACTGGTGAGATTCAAACTACTGAGGCACTGAGCAGCCTGTCTCAAAGCCAGTACATTCTCATTGTGGAGGCCATGGACCAGGGCAGCCCCCATCAGTCCTCCCTGGGGGTGGTAATCATCTACGTGAAGGAACAGAGCTACGATGGTATTCGCTTCTCTCGTACCGCCAGAGACGTCAGCATCCAGGAGAATGCAGCCAAAGGTTAGTTACAGTGTAAATTAAAGAGAAAAATGTTTATCACTACATTTGGTAATTCTTTTGAAATTTTTTTTTTTGTTTCTCAAGTGATTAACTAAACTAAAATATAAACTTTCCAAAACTTGTTGTTTATTCACATTTTCTTTAAAACATTTCACTGGAATTCAATCGGCTTGACTGTCACTGCAGCATCGCACTTAAATCTGCTTTAATTTTCAGGTACAGCAGTGGCACAGGAGAAGGCACAGCATCCTGATGGCACCCGCGGAGGAATCACATACAGCATCTTTAGTGGGAATAAACAGCAGTCCTTCAGCATCAGCTCCAGCACAGGTCAGTTTGTGGTATAATGCAACATTACAAGCCAGATCAGTTCTTACTACTTCTTAATAAGGGCTGTATTCTTAATAAGGGCTGTATTTTTAATAAAGGATGTATTTTAATACAAACAAACAAATAAACAATAAGGCAGTCTGTGATGAAATGCAGACCGAATGTATTTTTTTAGTTTGAAAATATTTCGGACTAGATCAAGGCATTTCTACAACCACAAATTAGGAAAAGTTGGGATGTTAAATTTGAAATTAATTCTTCAAACAACGATTTATAAATAATCGTTGACCTGTATTGCAGTTAAAACAATACAACAGCGCATTATTTGATGTTTTACCTAATAGATATTTTTTATGAATTAATCAATCCATCAATAATTTATTTATTTAAACAAACCCTTATTTCACTTTTAATTCTTGCAAAACATTTTTTAAAATGTTAGTACAGTAAAGCATTCACCACATTGTAATGTCATTAACAGTTTGGGAATAAAGAGACCAAGTGATGAAGAATTTCAGGTGTTCAGGTTTTAAGGTGCAAGAGAACGGTGTCAAGATTGTTGCATTTTTCCTTTCATAATTCACCATATACTTTATGTGGACAGGTCAGGACTGTAGGCAGGCCAGTCCAGCACCCGCACACTCTTATTCCGCAGCTATAGCTTCATCATGTGTGTGGATGTGGTTTGCATGGTTCTGATGAAAAGGACAAGATCTTATTGTATTATTCTGCATTAATACTACCACCACAGAAGTGACAGTTACCTTTCCCAAGGGCACTGATACAACCCAGTACAATTACACACCCTGGCTTTTGTTGATGTTTCTGGTAACAGTCCAAGAGCTCATAGCATCTGGGTTTTTTTTTTTCCAAAAAGATCTGGAATACTGACTCGTCTGACCGCAGTACACCGGGGAGTATCACACACACAAAATAAAACAAACAATAAAAAACCCATAGATACCTCTGCAAACACTGTATCCTCCATCCATCATTAAGTAATGATAATACAGAGTTTTTGTACTGCAACTCAGTTTCATAATCATCATTTTCAGCTGAACCACCAGCTTTTCCACACAAATGCATGTATGATGGGTACATCATTAATCCATGCAATATGAGGCACATATGTTTTATTTTATTAAATAAGTGTATCCTAAAAAAAAAGTACAGGAGCTTGAAATTTAATTTGTTACCTGTTTTTTAATATGTTAATTGAAA
Source organism: Tandanus tandanus (assembly GCA_039654325.1). Classification (NCBI taxonomy): domain Eukaryota; kingdom Metazoa; phylum Chordata; class Actinopteri; order Siluriformes; family Plotosidae; genus Tandanus; species Tandanus tandanus. The sequence goes on along the minus strand of JBCNYH010000016.1, from coordinate 8,351,893 downwards.
CCTGATTTGATATTTTCTTTGCCGTACAACAAAAACGACCTAAAATAGTGCTACATACATTTTAAGAAAACAAATATACATTTTAAGAAAACAAAAATACATTTTAAGAAAACAAAAATACATTTTACGAA
>JBCNYH010000016.1:8339332-8351235 GCA_039654325.1 Tandanus tandanus | reverse complement strand
GTGTGATTTTGTTGTCAGCACATTCAACTATGTAAAGAACAAAGTATTTAATAAGAATATTTCATTCATTTAGATCTCGGATGTGTTATTTTAGTGTTCCCTTTATTTTTTTGAGCAGTATACTATTACTGTGATATAAAGTGATTTATACCATGATAGAAAATTTTTGCCATACCGCCCATCCATATACTATAGTAATGCTTTCAAATTAGGAAGTGGGATTTAAGGTGATAAACACATTACTATACACATAACTAGTGCAGTACCAGGCAGTTTATGATTTCTGTTGATACACACAGGTGAGATTTGGGTACAGAGCTCGAATGGTCTGGATTTTGAGGACATGCCAAGACTCCGCCTAGTGGTGAAGGCTGAAACTGCAACTTCAAGCTCCTACATGGCTGTCAACCTGATACTTCAGGATGTCAACGACAACTTGCCTCTGTTTCAGCTGCAGAACTACATAGCATACATGCATGAGGCACAGGGCTATGATTCTCCAATTATTCAGGTGTTCGTTTTATCCTTTGCTCCATACAAATAATTCAAAGGCTGATCAATAACATGTATTGGAATCACATTTAACAACAACATCAAACTGATTTCCTATTTTAACATGACACTGGGATGTTAATAAACTACTTTAATAATTGCATTATCTCTGTTCAGGTTGTAGCTGAAGATGTGGATCAGGGTCCAAATGGTCAGGTGACCTATTCCATCCAATCTTCTGGTCGTAGTGGGCTGTTTAAAATTGACCCTCTGACTGGCAGTGTCACCACTGCAGCAATCATGGACCGTGAGATCTGGATTCAAACCAAGTAAGTCTGTTTATGTTTGTGCCTGTTGCGTTGAAAGTAGTCATTCCTCATTCCTCTGCTCACCTCTGTCAGCCCACTCATGGTGTCTGTAAAGCAGCAGTCCCACGTTGCCTGATAGTGTAAACAGACGTCCGACAGATAGAAACTTTGTAAAAGAAAATGATCCAGTGGTCATCTCCGGTGCTGCTCTAGACTCTCATGATATCCCTGAGGATGTACATTGCTGTCCATTTCGGACCTGGTGAGGACCCGTTAAATGTATGGTAGTTATACTCTACTAATCTTAAAGTCATCAGTTTTGTCCTGTGGACCCCGTTACACATCCATTTTTCATCAGTTCCCATGCACTCCTTGTCAGTAATTGTCCGCTAAACTTGCTGTCTATGTCGTCTCATCTCCGGTTCAAACGTTGCATGTCTGGTAGTAGTGCGGATGCAAATCAGGGCCACCGCACATCAACGTATGTAAACCGCCCAGCAAGCACCAACCGTGCAACCAGCAGATATCTGTCTTTACCCAGTGGAGTCTGTTCCAAGTCTTATGCATGCACCAGATTGTCCACTGGATTGAACGGACCTCGTCTGGTAAGGAACGCATTCGCTGAATGAGAAATGGACAAGAAACTTATGCAAACAGAGATGGATGGATTGAATGCTATCCAACAAGGTGTGACTGCTGCTTAAACTGTTTCATTTTCGTGCTTCTCTGAAATATAGAGACTGTTTTAGTAAAGTGTATGTAGAATGTGATATTTTTGAAAAATAAAAATGACAAAGATTTGTACTTTGATGTTGACAATTAATGTTTATTTTCCTTGTATCAGATTAGTGATTACGGCAACAGATCGTGGCAGCCCCAAGCTTGCTGGCTCTGCTACTGTGACTGTGATTATTGTTGACATCAATGACAATAGTCCTACAATCCCTCTGCCAAGGGAAGTGCGAGTGCCAGAAAGTAAGTGTGTAAACATATGCCTTTTGCTCTTTTCTCCAAAACTCTTCTTCTTCTTCTTCTTCTTCTTCTTCTTCTTCTTCTTCTTCTTCTTCTTCCCTTAGTTTTACTTTCAACTAACTTCATGTATTTGTACTCTGTGAACCACTGTGGCCATGTGATAGCTATAAAGGATTTATACATGTTTCTAACACCAACTGAATGTATAATATGCCTCTAATTTCTCCTAGACTCCCTCATCGGCACAGAGATCACCATGGTGACAGGGAACGATGTTGACTCTGGCCCAGCCTTGTCTTACTCTCTGTATCTGGACAAAAACTCACAGGGCAAGTTTGGAATCCACCCCTACAGTGGCCGAGTGTTTCTGATTTCTCCACTGGATTATGAGGAAAAGACGTGGTTTACATTAACGATTAAAGCCTCAGACTCTAAACATCAAACTGATGCCAATCTGACAGTACTAGTGGAAGATGTGAATGATAACGTGCCTACCTTTACACAGGACCTATACCAGGTACATTTTTGCATAATATATAGATTACATAGTCTCAGTCTATATACCAGTATATTTCATAAAGCAGCAGTCACACCTTGCCGGAAAAGCGGACGTCAGACAGAGAGCAAAATTTTCAAACTGTTCGTCTCCATTCTCGTGCGTTTCTTGTCCATTTCTCATTCGGTGAATACGATCCTTTTCAGGTGAGCCCTGTTCAATCCAGTGGAAAATTGCATAAACACAGAAAAAAAAGACTTCACTGGGCAAAGGAGTCCGCTGGTTGTAAGTTTGTTGCACGCTAGACAGGTGTTTTTTTCCGGAAGTCATATGTTTTTCTTTGTTGATGTCTGGTGGACCTGACTCACGGACAGGCTACTACCAGACATGCAATGGGTGAACCGCAAGTGTGCCGGACATAGACCTCATGTTCACCGAACGATTCCTGACAAGAAACGCATAGGAATTGATGAATAATAGATATATATGGGGTCCACTGGACAAACTAATGACTTCAGGATAAGTACAGTATAGCTACCGTACATGTAACAGGTCTTCACCAGGTCCAAAATAGGCAGCGACGTACATCCTCCAGGGTATCATGAGAATCTAGAGCAGCACCGGAGATGACTTTCCCTTCTGGATCATTTTCTTTCACTAAGTTTCTATCCATCAGACGCCTGTGTAAGCTGTCCGACAAGGTGTGACTTCTGTCTTAAATCTGGATGAATTAAGCCCAGATGTACCTATTTTCATTCCAAAATTGTATTAACAATATTAGGACATGATTTCAGTAGAAAATTAAAACAGGAAATTAGTTTTAGATACAGCAGTGGATATTAACTTGCTCTGCTATGGCTTCCCAGGTGGCACTGCCAGAACATTCTCCACCTGGCACTCCTGTAATTACAGTTACAGCCACAGATCAGGACTCCGGAGAGAACGGAAGAGTCACCTATCGACTGATATCATCATCTAAAGAGGGCTTTTACATTAATTCTAGTAATGGTACACAGTTAAATTATTCATATTTATTATATTTATGGCAAATATAATATAATTTTCATATTTGTAAACCTCATTAAATTTAAAGATGCCTAATGTGTTTTCTTTACAGGCACATTGTTTATCAGTCAAAAAGCTGAATTTGACCCGGAGCATCCCACTGTGAGAGTGGTTATTGAGGCTCATGATGGAGGGAAGCCATCTTTATCTGCAATTGCAGCTGTCCAAGTCCAGCTGACAGATGTGAATGACAATGCCCCCATGTTTAATCAGTTAGAATACAGAGCAGCAGTGTCCGAGGACCAGCTTCCTGGAGGTACCATCCTGACCCTGGAAGCAGTCGACGGTGACCTCGCCCAGGAGAACTCTGGTTTTGATTTTGCTATCGCAAGTGGAAATATTGGAAATGCTTTTCAGATTGAGAGTAGTGTTCGTTTCATAGAAGGACATGGTTTCCAGACAGTAGGCACACTGATACTAGCAGAGCAGTTGGACTTTGAGGTAACATCTCGCTACAACCTCACCATTGTGGTATCTGACCGTGGTGTTCCTCAGCGCAGCTCCAGTGTGCCTGCAATTATAACTGTGAATGATATTAACGACAACCCTCCAGCATTCAGCCGTGCTGAGTATGTAGTGTCTCTGAATGAAGGGGTGTCAGCCGGTAGTGAAATCATACGTCTGTCTGCAACTGATCCAGATTCAGCTCCAAATGCAGACATCCAGTATAGCATTAGCTCTGGAGATGACATGGGCTTGTTCTCAGTAGACCAGTGGACTGGAGCTGTGCGCCTGCAGAAACCTCTGGATCGGGAGACCCAGCCATCCCATGTAGTGATTATTCAAGCTTCAGATGGTCATGGTCACTTTGCACTGGCTCCTATCAATGTGGAGGTGAAGGATGTTAATGATAACAGACCTTACTTCCCTATTGAGACCATGACTGCAAGCATACGGGAAAACCAGCCCCCTAATTCAGCAGTCACAGTGTTGCATGCCATAGACCATGACACTGGGGTCTTTGGACAGCTGAAATATTTTATATTGGACAGATCAAGTCAAGGAAAAGACTTCTTTATTGTGGATCAAAACACAGGAGAGGTGCAGTCTCGTCAGTCATTTGACTTTGAGAGGGTGAATTCTTTCCATTTTATGGCTTTGGCTATGGATGCAGGCAACAACTCTGCCACAGTTACTGTGCAAGTCTACGTCACAGGGGAAGATGAGTATGATCCAGTTTTCTCCTCCTCATCCTTTTCCTTTGAGGTACCAGAGGGAGCACAAAAGGGCCAGAGCATTGGTCAGGTGCAAGCCAAAGATGAGGACGGTGGAGTTGATGGGATAGTGCTGTACTCATTAACAAGCAGTTCCCTGTACTTTGATGTCAATAAGACCAGTGGTGTGATCTACCTCAAGATGGATAGTGCTAGCAGTTCTAGTGGTCAAAGCCATTCCAAAAGGGAGACACGCCTTATGACAATGGACATTATAGCTCATAGTCCTCTAGAAACATCAAAGGTTACAACGGCCCAGCTAACTATTGATGTCACCAACACATCCTTTGGACTTGCAACAGACTTTAACATTCTCCTTATCAGCATTATTGCAGCCTCTCTTGGTGTAATAGTCATTTTAGTTATAATTGCTGTGGCTCTGTACCTAGTGAAGTCCAGACAGAAAAAGAAAGGACAAAATGCTGGGACAGCAGCTTCAGATACGGCACTGCAGCAGTTAGATGATTCTAAATCAGCAGGTGGAGAAAGGATCTATCACCAGACCCTTCCGGGGTATGCTGGCGATCAAGGAGGAGGTGGAGCTTCTTACACAAGGGGAGGCTCCTTGGATCCATCACACTCTAGTGGAAGAGGATCAGCTGAGGCTGCGGAAGATGATGAAATCCGGATGATAAATGAGTATCCACGAGTGGCTAGCATTACCTCTTCCATGCAAGAGCACATCTCTGCCCGAGGGCCTGACTCAGGTATACAGCAGGATGCTGATCAACTTTCTGACATCTCTGGTGAAACAGGGACTCTAGATGCAAGCCAATGGTTCAAAGGGAAAAAGTTGGGAAGTTTAAGTGGCACCTTGCTCTCTGGTCAAGTTCCAGTTTATAGAGATGAAGGAGGTGGCTACCTTGGAGTGGGCAGAGGGCTGAACATATCCCATCCCAAGGACTATGGATTCCCAGAGGATGGCAAGCCTTCAATTGATGGCTCTCTCACGGCTATTGTTGCTAGTGATGAGGAGCTACGAGGCAGCTATAATTGGGACTACCTTCTTAACTGGTGCCCACAGTTTCAACCTCTTGCCAGTGTTTTTACAGAAATTGCCAGGCTTAAGGATGAGAGTCTACCCCCCAACAACCCGCGTAGACCTTTTCAACATAAAATTAAGACAGATCCTAAACCGAGAATTGATCCACCTCCTCTCATTACATCGGTAGCCCACCCTGGTGCCAAGTCTGTTCCACCTAAGCCTGCAATCACTAGGACATTTCCACACCTAGCAACCCTCAGACGCTCTCCTATTAGCCATGAAGGTTCCATCTCATCTGCAGCCATGTCTCCCAGTTTTTCTCCATCGCTGTCTCCTTTGGCAGCCAGATCACCAGCAGTCTCCCCTTTTGGTGTTACACAAGGCCCATCAGCCTCAGTGATTAGCACCACAGAGCACTCCCTGGAGCACAGTGATGACACAGAGATGAGAATCTAACTTGTCTAGAATTTCACACTGTGGGGAGACTTGACAGTTTTCTTTTTCAGAAATATGGCCATAATCTGTTGGTATATTGTTAAAAAGCAGTAAGAGTGACCTCTCAGTTTTGGTGAATGCAAAAATAAATAAATAAATAAATAAAGCAGAAAGGGTTAAAATGCTGTTTTGCTGTGAAATGACGATACCCTTAATCAAATCCAACGTGGACCTTTGTGTTTGAATTTCTTTTTTTTTTTCCTGCCTGGCTGGCCAGGGAGATAAGCTTTACTGCTTTTTTCTTTCTTATACTGATGACTGACAGCTTTGGAACATTTTGCAGAGTCTGTCCAAGATGGCTGCTATCACCACTATTTTTGCATCTTATTTGAACTCTGTGAAGGTGCACCAAGAGATTTCACTGCGTATGCACATTAGAAACGGTAGAAAAATTTTTATGTAAATACTTTTATTTTTAACTTTAATTTCTTCATCCGTCATGTTTTTAATAAGAAATTGCCATTACCTCGCATTTATAAAGCACTCACAGTTACATTGTGTATATGTGTACGTATGGTAGCCATAGTTCTTATGCATTATTGTTGTATAGTGTTTAGCATCACCATACTGTATGGTCGTAGATTTCTGTGTGTTTTTGATTGTGTGATTTTTGGCCTGTGAATGATTGAGATGTTGTGATAACTGTAAATGTATTGATAATAAGATGTTTTGATAATTATTTATATAAAACCATAGGGATCTCGAGAGTACCCATGTTGCATATTGTTATATTATACTTTTCTCCAATGTTTGCTTCCTTGCTTGATCTTCCAGCAGCAAAGCAAAGAAAGTCTTTGACATACTCATATTATTTGAGGCTTATCTGCAGGCCTTTGGTGTAATTGATAAAAAAAAAATGTATATAAATATGCTGTATGTCAAAGGAGTTTTTGTACATGCCTGACTCGCTATGTGTTTGTATGTTTGGTTATTTGTGCTCATTCTCACACTGTAGGTTGTTATATACAGTAGTTCCCATTTCTTACAGGAAAATTTGATTTGTTGCTTATGTGTTTTAAAGTGCTTCCAAAGGGTTAGAGTGGAAATCAGTAATAAACTCCAGTATGGCTTTCCACAATACATGGGGCTAATAATATTTTTAGCACAAGATGAACTTGCCTTTTGGAATAAACCCTTGACATTCAAAGCACCTTTAAAATATTCATATTTTTTCTTTTACCGTTTACACTCTTCCCAGCAGAAGTCACAGTTTTGGTAAATGCATGTGTCCTTGTTGTCCTAAATATTCTCCTATACGTAGAGGACCTTTTAGTTACCTTTGGTGCATGTGTAACCTTACTGCCTCAAGCTGATTTAACACAATGAAAAAAAACAGCCCAAATTTCACCTTGCTAAAGAGAATATAAAAGGTACCTTTAAAACAATTTGGAAAAAATATAGCTGCCAAAGCTTTGAGTTATGTTGTTGTAGCAGGAGAAAATAAACTAAAGCCTAATAATAATCTTTATTCACTATAGGTTTATCAGGAATCATGATTGTTCATTATAAATGTACTTGTCTAAAATTATTTAATCCTGTTACCAGTACTGTCCTGTTACCTGTTACCAGTACTGCACTCTTTGTTTTGGCAGATACTTGTGCTAAGCCTAATTTTTACATGAGTTCATAACAAGCATTCATTCATTTTCTAAACCACTTAATCCTACAAGGGTTGCGGGGAAGCCGGAGCCTATTTTAGCTGTCTCTGGGTGACGCTGAGGTACACACCTCGCCAGTGGCAGGGCCAACACACACACACACACACAATTATTCACACTCACACCTAGCAGTAATTTGGAATAATTAGCCAAATGTGCATGTCTTTGGGCTGTGGGAGGAAATCGGAGTACCCAGAGGAAACCCAGTCAAGCACAAGGAGAAACATGCAATCTTCACATAGAAACATTCTCACTGAGCCCAGGACTCAAACCCAAGACCTTCTTGCTTTAAGGCAGATGTGGTAAACACTCCGTGCCACCTGATATGGATAATGACATATTTAGTATATTTCCCTTTAGTTTGAGTGAACAGTTTCATGAAAAATAATGCTTAGGTCAAAGAAATAATTTACTTAATTTTGAGTCCACACAGCATCTGGCATGTCATTCATTATAGCGGAGCTCCTGAGCGGAACATGAGTTGAATAGTTGTCCTGTGTCCACACGTGCCCACCACAGGAAAACCAATAAGGCTGCTGCATCGCGTCTTGCATGATGATGGGCAGCAATAAAAAGCAGATTTAGTATTAAAAATTAAACTGAAACCCAAAATATAGAGGCTCATACATCACCGCTCAGACTCGCACAGAATATAAAACATAATCTAACTCAGATAGGCAGGCAGGGTTGTTTCAAACAAAACAACACCAAACAGGAACATGGAACATGAATACATTAAACGAATAATTAAACTAACAAGACAGGTGATATAAATGAAGGCAGAAATCAGTGAGTAAAAGATGGCGAAAAGAAAACTCAGTGTTAACCTTTCCTTGTTTCACTCCAGAACATAGTTGGGAAACACAGGGAAGATTGATTGATTGGTTGACTGATTGATTGATTGATTTTATCCAGGGCTGAAGTTGATTTAGCCCTTAAAGAAGTCGCGCTACTCTTATAACACCATGAACACCTCAAACACCTGTCAATAGAGGAATTCCGTCTTTTTAGGCAGTGCCTCAATCTCTATATTAGTGATATTATAGATGTGTAAACACCAAAAATGTGAAAGTGAGTGTTGTCCTTGTTCAAGTTATAGAATACAGTAGCTGCTGGCTAAAGAAACTGTCAGTTCCACCACAAAATCTATTTTTGTTTATAATCACTGAATGTAACTTCAGACACACACACACACACACACACACACACACACACACACACACATAAACTTTCAATTACCCTGTTTCCGCTCCAATTAGTAAAATGAACAGAAAGTGCATGTTTATGTAGAAATCATGTAATGTTGATTTTATTATTACACTCAGATGGTCGACAGACTTGTTTGCATTGCTGCAATAATTTCTACCAGAGATCAACAAGTAACTTTTATCTGTTGCTTACATTAAGAGGAGTTTTCTGAAAGAGTTTTTATAGCATATACTATGAATACAAATCAAAGAAAAAAGTGTTTTCCTGATTAAGGTATTTGACCACCACTGCAGCTGTAGTGTTGATTCTGTTGAAGTATATACGAAGGGTATATAATCTTCAATGACCACTCTATGATTTTCATGCTTATGGTAAATGGTGCTAACATATCTGCCCCAAATATTCCATAGGAGTTCAACTTGGAGATCTGGTACCTGGGAAGGCACTCACTTGCTCCCTCAATTGCCGAACCACTTAATCCTACTAGGGGTCGCGTGTGGGGGATCTCCGCCAACACCGGGCAAAGGCAGGGACACCCTGAACAGCTCGCCAGACCATCACAGTTTTATATCTCTTATAATAAATTATTATAAAATATTTCAATCCAGAGATATGATTTCTTTAGACAGATCCTCACTGCATCATTATTATATGTCAGACACAACCTTCCTAAATGATGAATTATAAATATCATCATCTTTTTCTTCCACTTCTTCAAGGGTCAGGTCACGGGGGCAGAAGCCTAAGCAGTGAGGTCCAGACATCCCTCTCCCCAGCCACTTCCTCAGCGTTCCCAGACCAGCCTAGAGACATAGTTCCTCCAGCATGTTCCAAGGTCTCTTCCTTTTTGGACATGCCCAGAACACCACACCAGGGAGGCGTTCAGGAGGCAATCTAATCAGCTACCCGAGCCACCTTCCTCTCGGATGGCTGAGTTTCTCACAACACCTTATCGTGGTGGAGGGGTTTGTGTGTCCTAACGATCCTAGGAGCTATGTTGTCAGGGGCATTATTAGGGTCACCCAAGGCAAACAGGTCCTAGGTGAAGGTTCAGACTAAGTGTGGTTCAGAAGACTCCTATGGAAAGAAAACCAAGAGTCCAGTTTCCCTTGCCCAGACGCGGGTTACCAGGGTCCACCCCTCCCTGGAGCCAGGCCTGGGGGAGGGGCTCAAAGGTGAGCGCCTGGTGGTTGGGCTTTTGCCCATGGAGCCGAGCCCAAGCCCAAAGAGGAGACATGTGTCCGCCTTCCCATGGACTCACCACTTGTGGGAGGGGCCATAGGGGCCCGGTGCATTGTGAGCTGAGTGGCAGCGGGAGGTGTGGGTTCTGTCAGACCGATCCTTGGCTACTGACTCTGGCTCTTGGGACAGGGAATGTATAAATAAATGATTGGTATTTTAACTGTAACCCCACAGGGGCCGTTTCAGAGGAAAATTATTTCTCATGTTTAAATTTTAAAACTCTGCACTGATCTCTGGTCTCAAATGTCTCTTTAAAATGTGTAGTCTTTGTTGGGCGGCAAGGTGGCATAGTGGTTCACACGTCTGACTCACAGCAAGAAGGTCCTGGGCCATTAGAATTTAATGAGAATTATGACAATGTCACTAATAATAAGAGAATATATATCATAGTCCATGTTTCATCCTGTATGAATGGTTAATTTGCTTTAATCAAAGGTTGCATGTAGGATGAAAAATAAGTCTGATTAAGTCTCCTGTCTATGAATATTGAATGATCTACGAGATCGAGTCTTAAGCTCAGTTTATTATAGTGTATATACACTTTAAACCTCTGGCCTGGAATCCGAGTCTAGATTTTCCATTCAGTCATCATTTATCAGGGTAAGAGCCCTGTTCTGATATTAGGAGCTCTACTTTTTTTCAGAGCCATTAACATGTCAGCTGTTGGATGATTTCTGGCAATGAGAGAAAAGAAAGTGGCTTGCTCACACTGCCGACTTAGCAGAATCATAATTTGTCATTTAGACCTTGAACACATTCATCAGAAATATAAAAGGTCAGCAAATGATCCATATAGTTTCACATAATTACGTAAAGTATTCCAAAGCATCACTTTGTAATATTCCGCTTAACCCTCATCCTTCTGACGGGGTCTTTGCAGATCCCAGTGGGAGTTTTTTTTCCTCACAGGTGGGGCAGCATGGTGGTGTAGTGGTTAGCATGTCCACCTAACAGCAAGAAGGTCCTGGGTTCAAGTCCCAGCTTAGTGAAACTATTTCTGTGCTTGCATGGGTTTCTTCCGGTTACTCCAGTTTCCTTCTACAGTCCAAAGACATGCAAATTAGGCTAATTGGCTGTTCCAAATTGCCCCTAGGTGTGAGTGTGAATGGTTGGGTGAGTGAGTGTTGACCCTGTGATTGACTGATGAGCTGTTCAGGGTGTACCCCACTTTCTCCCAGAGTCGGCTGAGATAGGCTCCAGCCTCCATGCGACCCTAGTAGGATTAAGTGGTTGGGCAAATGGATAGATGGATCTCACAGGTGCTTTTTTATATCATTCCAAATTTTTATGACTTTGTTAATCAATCACTTACTCTCACGAATTCCACATATGCTACATCGACAACTTGAGATACTGTTGTTCCGATGATAAGATGAAGAATCAGAATCCAGAGATTATACTATACTGCACTATAATTTAACCACCATCTGGATCAGCTCGTCAAAATGTTCACCAAACAAAATAAACAGATGATGGTGATGCTGCTGTTTATGAACATTTTGGGTGTTGAGGCCATCGCTGCCTTCATCAGCTTCATCCCAGACTGGAAGTAATCAGAATGTGGCAGACATCACCAAATGCCACACATGAAAAGAAGAGCTGATAGTGCTACATACCTGACCTCGACCCATATCAGCTGTCCAACTACAGACCAATATCAAACCTAACTTTTATCTCCAAGATCTTAGATAAAGCTGTAGCGCAGCAGTTATGTTCATATCTTTGTAGGAATAACATTCATGAAATGTATCAGTCAGGATTTAGGCC
>JBCNYH010000016.1:8283631-8300527 GCA_039654325.1 Tandanus tandanus | reverse complement strand
GTCCAGGGTGTACTCTGCCCTCGCCCAGAGTCGGCTGAGATGGGCGCCAGCCTCCCCGCGACCCTAATTAGGAATAATCGGCTCTGAAAAATGAATGAATGAATGAATAAATTTAATCAAAGAATAAAGATGATAATGAATGTAATCATCATCATCATCATTATTGTTATTATTATTACTATTATTATTGTTTGTTTGTTTTCATGATTTTTACACCACAACTTAAAATTACACAATAAAGACACTTTGCAGAGCAAACTAAGGCCACGTTGTGTTTCAAGTGAGGTCAAACGGAAACCTTAGGATCTACAAACCTGAGAAATGACCTTCTCAACATGGCGGCGGCTGTACGTCATGATCCTCATCCTTCCACGCTGTCGAAGGAAAAAAGGCCGAATCACATATTCCTTGCACAGAACCAAGACAGCAGACGCCGTTACTTCACGCGCTATGTAGTGCACTAATACAGGGAGTAGGAGGTTATTCAGGATCGGGCGAAAATTGGCTGTGTCGTCATCGTTAGCTCCCGAAAGGCATTATGGGCCACTGGGGGGGGGTTTACTTTCCGAATGGAAAGCAACAAACAAGCCGCTAGGGACAGGAGAAGCCGCAGGAGATGAGAAATAACCGTGAAAATTTTTAAAAACAACACGATTAGCACATACCCATGAATCATTTCATTACTTTCAGGGTGACTGTGGAGTTTCCGCTTCAGCTCGCGCATGATTCGGTTTAAACTCATCTTCTGGCTCGATCCCAAATCTCTAACCTGGAACTACTCAGGTAAGAACACTCACTCTCTCTCTGTCATTTCCACCAGGATTTCTCTCAGGGTTCTCACAAAACAAGCCCGGGGTCTCACTCAGACTTTCAGTTTCTATCCTGATAAAAGAAAAAAAACCATGAAACACTCGCTAGCTTCCTCCGCGCTTCCCAGTTTCCTTCTGACGGTAATAATGTGACTCGGGCAGACAGATGGAGGGCCCTGGACTGGTGAGGACACATTTGGACATGGTGTATGTGCACTAAATCACATTTGTTAACCAAATGTTTACTCTGTGATAACGGAAATGATCTCCTACAGTCGCCTCTTCCACCTCACAGCCTTCACCAGGTCTGCACGAGAGATTAGCATGTTAGCATGAGAACCTGCACTAGGAAACCAGGCACTGTTTTGGTTCTGTCCTCAACTCCTATCACACTCCTGGACAGCTGTTCTGAGACCTAGTACACAGAAACCAGTGGGCACTGCATGGTCTGATGGTGTGTGGATTAGGACACAGTCCCTGATTCCCTAACAACCAGATGTGTCCAGGTGAACATGGCACGAGCTCTGAGTGGGTGTGCCTGCCTCACCTGCCTCACCTGTTCCCTAGATCTCTTCATCCCACCCAGTGATTCTTACGCCCCTCATACAGGCAGTTGGAAGTGCATCGGGTTCATTATAAAAAGAAAGGGCGTAAAAAATCACAACACTGGGACCCCGTTTGTTAAAAACGGATGGATATAATCGGAGAGGTCTGACTTTAAAGGTGTCACTTTTCGAGTCTGTAGCCGTGGGAACAACCTCCATCCGGAGCAGATTGCACCCACTTTCCAATGTGTATACACTGTCACGCTTAGATTGTTGGCAAGCAGGAAGCTAGAGGGGCTACAAGCACACAAACCACCGGAGAGGAACCGGCCATCTGCGAAGAAAGCTTGTGGAGCTATCTAATAACCCCAATGTTGCGCCCGTTGTTGTCAAGTTGTTTCTGAACAAGTTGTTTTCGCATGAAAAATTGACATCACTTAAGCGCAGACTTCCAAATGTCTACTTTATGTCCCGTTTACATGTTTTTGATTTAAGTGTTTAAAGGAGAGGATAGCAGTTGTTGAAAATTAAGCTCAATCTACCCATCCATCCATTTTCCTCCGCTTATCCGAGGTCGAGTCACGGAGGCAGCGGGTCTAGGAGGGAAACCCAGGCATCCCTTTCCCCAGCGACACTCTCCAGCTCCTCCTGGGGATCCCAAGGTGTTCCCAGGCCAGACGGGATATATAATCCCTCCAGCAGGTTCTGGGTCTACCCTGGGGCCTCATCCCATTTGGAAATGCCCAGAACACCTCTAAAGGGAGGCGATTAGGAGGCATCCTAATCAGATACCCGAACCACCTCAACTGACTCTTTTTGATGCGGAGGAGCAGCAGCTCTACCCCTTGTTTCCCCCAGATGTCTGAGCTCATCACGTTTTTTCTAAGGCTGAGCCCAGACCAAAAGAAAACTCGCCTCAGCTGCTAGTATCCAGATTGGATCGGATTGGCTGGGCTGCGTCACTGACCCCGTTGTCAGTGCTGAGCTGCACAAGCAAGTCAGGGAATCATTTCTTTTTGTTCCTGAACCAACTGACGAGTTGGCAAAACATTAGCTGTATAAGCCATTTTGGATTTATCGTCACGCTCATCTCTGACAGCGTTCTCGTCCGCAGATTCACTAGAATGTGACGTCTCACCGGCCTCCACAAGAGACTCCTTCCTCTCTGGTTCAAAAAGGCCGTTTACACCCATTTCCTCCAAATTGCTGCCTTAGTTGCTTCTTGAACATGTGTTTTTATCACCTATAATGTTGCTCGCTGAATAGATCTGCTTGTTTACTTGCGCTGGAAAACCCCGCCCAACGAGTTCACGTCAATTCTGAGGTAAAACGCTGACTAACCATTGGTTCAGCCCCTGCTAGAAATCCACGGAATAAAATGTCCAGTTTTGTGCTTTTTAGGGTCATTTATGTTAAAATAAGTGTCTGTATCGCTTACACATATTACGCACACACAAATTATGCTAGAAGGATGACCAATACCGTTACTCTTTAAAGGGTTTCCTGTGGTGGGTACGGACATGGGACAGCCATACAAGTCATGTTCCATGCTTATGCGGCTCTGCTCTGGAGCGCCGCTATTAATTGTGGTATATGCATAGTTTCCCACTGCACAGGTAATGATTTAAATCTAAACCTTTTTACCTTCGTACACAAATGACATAAATGTATCAAAATCCTGTACGTTGATGACATCATCATTACTGCAGTTAAAATCATTAAAACAGAAGCTATCAGCCTGAGATTTGAAACATTTAAAGAAATGAATCTAGAAATTTGAATGACATGAACTTTTAAAATGCTCACCAAGCTCTTGGCTTGGTCATGTTTAAGGGATTTACTAAAGGTTGGGTGAGTTGAAGTTTCCTGAATGATGTTTGCCTAAGGGGAGGTTAAACAGTAGCCATAGTTGCGGCCTTGTATAAGGAACATGAGCAGACCTTTTGGGTTTCCAGTAGTTTATCCCTCCCTAATCTCTAGTCAGAGAGCAAAATCTTGTTTGTGAATTGAACCAAATCTGACTTCCTTCCAGAGATCAACACCAAAATCACAAAGCCCTTGAGGAGCGGACTGTGTTGGTGTCGGGCTTGCAGGAGTATTTATTTACACTTACAGGCGTATACTCGGCTATAATGAGTTTTAAATGGAAGAGACTGTTGGGAATTCAGAGTACTTTGCACCCAGCACTTCATCACATTCAGCAGCTTTGAGCAAACGGAACCCATTAAAGACGTAGATATGAACTGTACAAGCTCTGCATTCGGTGCATGCTGTCTGTACGTTCCACATTCGCTCGAGAGCTCTCCTCATTGTTCCGCCCTCATCATCTCAGTAAGTGCGAATTCATTAAAGGTCATTTCATCTGGCTGGGGCTTTACTGGTGAACACTTCAGCTCATTGCCTGATCCAGCCCTGTACTACCCCATGCATGTGATTTATAATAGGCTGAAATTTTGACGACTTGAGTAGTGAGGATTTCCCATGATGCTCAACTTCCTTACAGCCTCCCAAAATGATGGTCAGCAATAGAGCTGCATTGGGACTCTTACATTCCTGAGTTGCCCTCGATTCTTCATGAGGTTTCAGGTTAATTCCCAGAATGTCAGATGCTCTGTCCTTCACTGTAAAGCTGCGTCCTCGCAGGAAGTGATGAACGACAGGCGACCAAGTAAAGTCAGTGAATGTCAACAAAATGAGTGATAGGAGGTGAAATTTTCTCAAGTGAGGCAAAGTGGGCGTATACGGAGTTCAGCTGAGCTCCACTTTCTCATGACACAATTTGAGCGATGACCAGTCAGAGCTATAAATATATCGTTGATTGACAGATGCCCCAAACATTTTCCGTAGGGAAACAACGTACACGAGTTTAATGATTCCGCCGACGTCAACATGGAAGAGCAGGTCGCTATTGTCGTGTGCTTTATGACCGCACAAAGAAATTTTACCTGGAAACGCCATGCTTGGGTCACGTTTCCAAAAAGGTTGGCATTTCCTGTAAGTTTATATTTATACACGTTTAACTCTTGCTGGTTCGGGGTGCCCTAGAGTCTCTATTCTTTACTTACTTCTCAAAAATATTGATAATAATATAATGTATTTATCAGTAAACTAGCTAAATACTGCTCATGGTTTAACTTGGAAAAATTTGGAAGTGAGGAACATGCGAGAAGGCTACCTAGGCATTCAGAGCTGGCGATGAGCGATTCGCTAATCGATTCATTTATGTTGCAAAGCGATTCGCTGCCTGTGTGTATGCCGCTTAATGCTGATTTTGCAGATGAGAACAAGACGCAAACAGGTTTGATTTCAGGTTTCCAATAAATGCCATCATGGAATGCTGTCGCGTCAGCATTAGCTTTAGCCTGAGCATAAAGTACAAAAGGTAAACTTAGACAATGATCAACACCTGATACATTCATCCAGGTGTGCAGCCTTTTACCATATTACATTACAGTACTGCTAATGGGGCATATACCTTTTTTTTTTTTTTTTGGGCAGAGTCTGGTGTGAAAGGGTTCTGACGTGAAGGGTGAACCTATTTATGACCTCATCTCTTTAATGCTGGATCTGGTTGGAGCTGGATGCTAATCTCCTCTGTTTACAGAAACCGGTTTTTAATTAAACAGCTTGATTGCCGGTTAGGAGGATAAGCAGTGGTGTGATCGATGACTTTTTTTAAGATCAACAGCGATGTGGCTGAAATTGTATTTAACCATAATTTAAAAGTAAGCACACACTGTGGCGTTGTGGTTAGCAAAAGAGCCTCACAGCAAGAAGGTCCTGGGTTCGAGTCCTGGGCTTGGCGAGGGTGTTTCTATGTGGAGCTGGCATCTTCTCCCCGTGCTTGTGCTTGTGTGGGTGTCCTCCAGGTACTCTGGTTTCCTCCCACAGTCCAAAAACCTGCACATTAGGCTAAGTGTAAGTCTGAATGGTTGTGTGTGTGTGTTGTCCCTGGGATGGACTGGTGAGCTGTTCAGGGTGTACCCTGCCTTCACCCAGAGTCGGCTGAGATAGGCTCCAGCCTCCCCGCGACCCTGATAAAGGATAAAGTGGATCAGAAAATGAATGATGTAATTAATAGTGAATAATATAAATGTGTTAGTGGTTAAAGATGCAGTCAGTGTTCAAAACCAGTGAGTTTAGTACTGAGTGCAAATCCCACCCCTTTCTGCGGCCTTCCTTTATTCCCTGTTTCATAACATCTTTCTCTTTCTGTCTGTCTTCTCCCGTCATTCAGTGACGCGTCAGCATGACGGACAGTATCATGAGCAAAGCAGCCACCATGGAGATCCCCATCAACAGTAACGGGGACAGCAGGACTCTGGGCGAGGACGATGGCCTTGAACAGGTGATTAATGATCTGTTTCTCTCTCCTATTTGTCTCTGGTGATCCAACACTTTTGGACAGGGCACGAGTCAGTGATATGTTTGTGGTATTAAAATGTATGTGTTGAAGTGCGAGAGCACGGCCACGTGTCTTTCACCTTTATAGCCTGAGAGAAAACCTCCAGCTAGCAGGTGGATCAAACATTTACTCACTGTGTGTGTGTGTGTGTGTGTGTGTGTGTGTGTGTGTGTGAGAGAGAGAGAGAGAGACTTTTTGAATGATAGTATCAGGGAATCTTTTATCCACTGACCGAAACCAGCATAAGGAAATAAATCCTTTTCTTCAGTTAGTGGGAGATGTTTACGTTTTTTTTTTTTTTTTTTACGAGGGTTTAGTGAATAAAAATGTGCTGATGTGAGAGAAGGAGGAAATGTTTCTTGGTAAACAGAGTCGAAGAGGCTGCATCGTGTAAAGACACGCCTAAGGGTGATCCGGGAGAGGAACTCTGGGTAAACAGTGCTGTGTTTGCTGAAAGAATATGCAGATTTACATTAGTAGCTGCATACTGTACAGTTTCATGCATAGACTTTAATACGGGTTAATACGGGTAATACCTATACAGGCGGCGCTCCTGTACAGGCGGGGCTGCTGTACAGACGACGCTTATATACAGGCGGCGCTGCTACACAGGTGGCGCTCCTACACAGACGGCGCCGCTACACATACAGATATACAGATAGTCATGTAGCTCCATCATATGCCAGTTTTGTGCTGATGGAGTTTTCCTGTGCTTGAGGAGTGTCGTCATTTCAATATGTTTTCACAGTCAGATGCTGTTTAACTGTTTAATAGCCTTTGCTAATCACCCTGGGAGGCTTTAAGAAGTATAATACAATGCTGCTTCGTTGGCTTTACAGCGGTGTGTTAAAGATGCTTGGCTGATTTAGACAGAGACAAATGCCTGTTCTTCTGTGCTGGTTTAAATGAACAGTGAAATTAAACAGGCGTGTAAATGATGGGTTCAGTGAGGCAGACATCTTTATTCTATTTCTTACTGTTAAGACGAAATGCGACACTCAGCATGCTTTCTGGGCATTACAGCATGATTGGTTATGATGTGTTGCTGTGCTACTATCCCCCCAAAACACCCACACAGTTGTAGCTCAGTCATCTATGGCATTATACCTAAATTGTTAACATGGTATAATGTCTCCGGGTCTGGGAAAGGAATTAAAGGGCTGCAGGGTGTGAGTAGTGTCCAGGATCTCCCGTTTGAACATGAGCTTGAGTTACTCTGAAGAATTTCACATGTTCTCCATGTGGGTTTCGTCTGAGGGTTTCTGGGCTTGGACCAGGTTTATCATTGATGGATCAATGTATTCTAAATCCAGGGTGAGTCGTGGGACTTGAGTGTGATTGGCCACTTTGGAGCTACATTAGCCACATGATGTTTTGTTACTGGGCGGCACGGTGGTGTAGTGGTTGGTACGTCTGATTCACAGCAAGAAGATCCTGGGTTCGAGTCCCGGGTTCGGTGAAAAATGCACATTAGGCTAATTGAGTATTTCACATTGCTTCTAGGTCTGAGTGTGAATGTGAATGGCTGTGTGTGTGTGTGTGCTGCCCTGTGATTGACTCCGGGTGTACCCCACCTTCGCCCAGAGCTGGCTGAGATAGACTAACACTTTTCACCATTAGGAATTGAATTAATTACAGAGGCAGGATTGTTTTCTGTAATGAATGATAAATAAATAACTGTAAGGTGTTTATAAGGGCGCTGGATTGCCAATCAGAAATTCATCGATCGTGCATGCAAACAGTCAGAACTCCTGAAAACCTATGTGTATATCATACATATGTTATCTAGAAAAGTTTTATTTTGATTTATATACGATGAATATCAGCATGTTAAACAGCTAAAACTTACCAGATCGGATTTAAACTCATCCTTAATTATATACCAATTAGCAATGTTAGATACTGTTCTTAAGGGTTACACTGCCTGGCCAAAAAAAAATCGCACACTAATATTTTGTAGGAGATCATTTAACCTTGATCTCAGCATGTGATCTCCATGGCACCGTTGCTCCATTAAGTCCGTTAAGTCCACACTGAAGGCCCGGGTACCAAATGCACGGCCCGCCACTGGTGAACGCAATATGAGTTGCTTGATGGGTAATGTGCTCTGGAATTGAGCTGAGGACTCGAAGGTGCCCCTATAACAGTCACATGTTTATAAAATGTTCTTATGACTCCATTTCCATGGTTAAATTCAAATACTTTATTGAAATAGATAAAAAAAAAAAAAAGTTATGAATGAGGAGCAAAATGCAAGAAAACAAAAAACTTATGCTGAAAAAATAAAATAAATAAATAAATAAAGGTTGCCACCAGGTGGATCCTACTGTCGACGGTGATGTGTCGAGCAGCCAGCGAGCACCCTGTAAATTATACCAGCAAATTCATGCAGAAAGACAACGACCCTAAAGAAATAAATCATTTTACCAAACAATGCTTCAAGAAGAATACATGTAATGTATTGGAATGGCCAAATCAAAGTCCTGACCTTAATAATAGAAATGTGTAAACAGTTCATGTGAGGAAAGCCACCAGCATCCCAGAGTTAACCCTGTTCTGTATGGAGGAATGAACTAAAAGACCTCTTTACCTAAAATACACCATTGTATTTCGACAGAAGCACATGGAAAAAAGTTTTGCACTATTGTCCCCCTGTCTATAATTTTGGCATGCTGAACTTTTTGACATCTTCTTTCAGGTAAAAGACTAATCAAAGGTTTTCTTGCATGAGCATTTAACTGGAGTTCAATTTTGGCGATGCCCAGGCCATTCCATATCCCTCCATTTCTTCTTTTGGAGACATTGCTTGGTGGATTTGTTTGTGTGCTTAGGATCATTCATTCCTTCATTTTCTAAGCTGCTTAATCGCAATTAGGGTAGCGGGGAGGCTGGCGCCCATCTCAGCCGAGCCTGGGCGAGGGCGGGGTACACCCTGGACAGCTCTCCAGGCCATCGCAGGGTGATTAGGATCACTGTAATGTTAAAAGGTCCTTTTATAATCTTCGTATTTCTGGGTTTGTTTTCTAATGTACATTCTTCTGTGTGTGTCCTAATTTCAGGCTGTAAAGCAAAAAAATATGAATATTTTGAAAGGGG
This sequence comes from Tandanus tandanus, assembly GCA_039654325.1. Lineage (NCBI taxonomy): Eukaryota > Metazoa > Chordata > Actinopteri > Siluriformes > Plotosidae > Tandanus > Tandanus tandanus. The sequence continues at coordinate 8,291,672 of JBCNYH010000016.1, read as the reverse complement.
GTGATTCTTTTTTTTATGCCGCTGGTGCACTGTCACACCAACAGTTGCAATAGTTACTGGCAGGTAAAGTGGTGGAATTTTGGAGGTTTGGAGACTTAAAAAACTGCTCCCCTGGATGTCCATTTGAATTCAGTTCCACCTGCAGGAGGTTCTAAATTGTGGCACCTGATCTGGAACGCCTGGTTCTAATTTTATGGACTTGATGGTATAATAAATGTAAAAATGGATTTCCTTTTTTTTAAAAAGTATTATTATTTAATTTAAATTATGAAATTGATGACAAAATGTCAGGGATATTTATCATTTCTCTGTAGGCACTGTGTCAAAAGGATGAACTTCTCAGTTACGATTCATTCATGGGATGTGCTTATTTATTTTCTGATCTTTTTCATACGACTATAAATTGCATAATTTTTAACTGAATTAAGGAAAAAAAATTCTACATATTCGATAATTATTCCTAAACTTGTTGCTGTATTCGTCAATGCTAATCTGCATATGAACAACATTTTTCATTATTCACATTCAGGATGGAAAGGGTCTTTATTTTTAGTGCTCTTTACCTGTCAGCTTATCATTATTATTTATTATTATTATTATTATCATCATTTTCTTACCTGAGATATCAGTGTATTACAATAATAATAATAATATAAATGAAAATGGGTGAGTTCCACAGGTAAAATGTTTTTGAAATGATCTGTTATCAGTAGGATGCTCTTCATTGTCATCTTTTTCTTGTTTTGTTTATTTATTTTTTTCAGGTTTACTGAGATTGTCAGCAGCTTTAGATTCCCAAATCAGTGCTCTGTGATCTTTGGTCATGTTTGTTTTTTTCAAATCAAGTTTTGATACCAGTTAAATTTCTCTCCTTGTAAATAAAATGTGATGCTTTGGGCGAGCACTTCTGAATCAGTTATAAATCTTATAAACGTTTGGTGTTTTCTTCATTTAAGCTGAAATTATTTGATCGTACTTCATGCTGTCAGTGATTGTTTTTTTTATGTTCACTTGTTTTAATTTCTACATTGTTCATTTTTTTTGTCTGTGTGTCTTTCTGTCATCCACTCATGTCTGCAGGCTCCAAGGGTACAGTGGGGCCTAAATGAAAAGGTAGGGTGTCCCCCTGATCAAAGGGTGAGGAGCGAACTGGTGGAGGGGTTTGAGCCCACAGAGGCTTGCGCTTTCTCTCTCTCTCTCTCTCTGTGTGTGTGTGTGTGTGTGTGTGTGTGTGTGTGTGTGTGTGTGTAACCATTATTTCTGTCTGACCCCCAATTTCAACTGAAATCCCAGGATGCTTTTCAAAATTCTTAAGAGGTCGATGTGAGTGCATTCCTTAAATCTATTTCAGAAAACTGAATCAGGGGAAAACAATGAGGTTCAGGGAAGATTTGATGATTACTCTCTTTACTGCTCTACTACATTAAACTGTGATTGTCTCTGAGGAGATAACTGCACAAACTGTTACACAGGGTCAATAAAAAAACAAAATGGTAACAAGTGCTTGTCAGTAATACATTTCTGGCGTGGTCAGTAATAAACCCCGCCCCTCAGAGAAATAAACGACTCTTAATAATATAATAAATAATCTACTTTTATTGGTAAGAATGTAATGACCTGAAATTCCAACAGAAGACCTGAAATATGATGGGTGCATTTACTTCTAGGAAAACAGTCAGTGACTGGGTGGTGTGAGGTGTTACCTCTTCTGAGGTAGATTTATTTTACAAGTGTTTTATTTTTAGTTCTTTTCCACAGGACTTTTACAGTTATTAATATTATTATTATTATTATTGATAATACTGTCGAATCTCATTAATATGCATTTCTGCTTAATATGCGTCCTCCCCTTGGACCCCAAATTTGTAACATGGGGATGACCATAAAGCACATTTTTTTGTAATTTTTCACCGGAATTGACCATATTAGAGCAATATGACGGCATTCTGCTTTGATCATGGCAGCATTCACGCTTGCACACAAGTGCATTCACACCTGCATATTAGCAATGCGGACTCACTTAATACGGTGCACTGGACCCCGACATGCGCATATGAACGAGACTCTGCTGTAATAATATTAAAGAATGGAACCTGTGAAGGAGGATGTGTTGTAGGGGGTTGTAGAAAAATGTTTAAATTCCTCCTTAAATTAATTTTACTATGTAAAGCTGCTTTGTGACAATGTCAGTTGTAAAAAGCGCTATACAAATAAAACTGAATTAAATTGAATGGAACCTTTTTCTATAGGCATAGGTATATTTATCTGTTGTGGAAGGTCTGCACAGCAGATACTTTTTTAAAATCATCACTAATGGTATAGCAGCTGTATGCAGTTGTTCATACCACCATCCACTTGTTTCTTGCACACCTGTATATAGTTTTTAGAGTAAAATAGAGTTTTTCAGGTTACTGAGAAACTTTGCTGTAGAAAATGATTCACCAGCGAGAACTCGATAGTGCTGTCGTTAACCTGCAGTGAAACAGTTCTGAAAAGTAATTGACTTTAAATGAAAATAAAGAAATTAAAGAGAAATCTGGGGATAAACATGGTGGCGGATTTGGGTTCCGATGCTGTGTATTAGATTTAAATGATATATTGTTAATCTTTTAATCAGATTGAACCGATATTTGCTCACGTTTCTTATTTAGAAAGTCAGATCTACCTTAAAAACAGCTATTTCACATTGTACTTTAGAGTTATGGCCAACACGGACCTACAGGTTTCTCTCTCTCACTAATCTCCTACTAATTACACTCACCAAGACACAATCACACCGACTGCATTTAAGCACACAATAGCACAGCTCGGTGTATGTATATCCTCCTATCCTATATATATTTCACCATATCTGGTGATATTCAGCCATAAATCAAGTTGAAAATGTGATTTTATTTTTGAAATATTGTTAAATATCAAGTGAATAGATAAAAAAAAAGCATGTATGGAAAAGCATTGTACTGCCAGTGCTGTAGCCTTAATTTAGCTGTTCAGCAACGCCAGCCGCCTAAATTGATAAATTTAAAATGGAAAACTATGAAATCAAAATGCCGTCACTTACATCTCTTTTCTCCATAAACGAGAGTCGGAGACGTACATCAAACTGCATGAAATTGAATTGAAAAACATTTAAAAAGAGAATTGTTACAGTATGATGTTAGTGTAGGTTCTCCTTCCTTTGCCTGCAATTTGGAAAAACATTCCAAAAATTGCCTAATATTAGAGTCTTGAGCCGCATTCATACGGGAAGTGACGAGCTACACGTGAATCTGAAGTACACACGGGAAGCGAATGGTGTAGAGAAACAGCAGGGGTCAAGTCCACTGACAGAGGGCGGACATCGCCTCGTGAGGGAAGTGAATCGTCAGCTCTTGGTAACTCCCGCACAGTGGCGAGCTTCCATACAACAGTGATCTGTGATTGCTTTTATTATCTTTATCTTATGTTATTTTAGTTTATTTTGGCTGATATCATCATATATAGCTTTTTTTTAATAGTTACGTGGCGAGTATATAACAGAGACTGTTGTGCATCACGAACCAGGAAGAGATAAACATATAGAAATATAAACTCACAGGAAACCCCAACCGTTTCACAAACATGGACCCAGTCATGGTGTTCCTGGTTTAATAACGTAAAGCACACAGCAGTAATGAGCTGCTCTTTCAAGTTATGAGCGGGTTAATTCAATTTGTGTTCGTTATTCCCCTCTGGAAAGGTTTTGGTGAACTCGGTGATTGGCAGCATCTGTCAATCAACAGTATCATTAAGCTCTGATATTAGTTCTTGCTCGAATCAAGTTAAGTTCAGCTCAGTTGAACTCTGTGCCCGCCCACTTTGCGACGCTTGAGAAAATTTCACCTTTCCTCTTGTCGCTCATTTCGCTGGCGATCATTGACTTTGCATGTCACCTGTCGCTTCCTGTGTAAATGCGGTTTTAGAGTGATTGGTGTAATTTTCAATCAGATAGAAATCGCCTCCAAGGGGTAACACTCCACTGGACATTGATATTCAGAAGCAGGACAAACTCTAGAACAGTCGCAGCCAGCATAACACTGATAATGAAGGAATGTGGAAAATTCCCTCCATTTTTCATCCTTTAGTGGAGCAAAAAAACCAAAACACATTTATTTCTCTTGAAATCGTTTCCCTTCTTCTGTTTAACACTTCATCTCTGACTTTTCCACTTTTTTCCAATCGCTGTTCCGCTGCCAAGTGATCACACATGCACAAGATCGTTCCTCCGGTCACGACGTCTCATTATTATTGTTATTGTAAACATACAGAACCAAAACAAGATGTAGAACAGGTGAAAAAGAGATACTAGGCCTGTGAGCTGGGGTGGTTTCACCAGGAAACCTTTATATTCATCCAGAATGAACTGATAATAGAAGATAAAACATAGCGATATTTATGAGTGAATGAGGAACTTTAAGCTAGACACGCCCCTCTTTCTTCCCCTACATCTATCCAGAGAGTTTAACAGTTTCAGCTCGAGATATTTCAGTAATAACCTGCATCTAGAAAAGACTTTGATCACGTATGGCTTCTCGAGGAGTGTAGCTGTTAGATTTAACACAGTGTGTGTATGAACACCGCAGTGCATGCAGGGTGAGTTTAAATCTTATTATCTGGGATGTTATTTATATCTTAGCTGTGCTAGCCTGGTAGTGTAGTGGTTAGCATATTCGACTCACAAAGAAATTCCTGGAGTTTCTTTGTGTTTCTGTTTCTGTGTGGAGTTTGCATGTTCTCCCCGTGCTTGTGTGGGTTTCCTCCGGGTTTCCTCCCACAGTCCAAAGACATGCACATTAGGCTAATCGACTGTTCCAAATTGCCCCGAGGTGTGAGTGTGAATGTTTGATTGTTGCCCTGCAATGGTCTGGCGAGCTGTTCAGGGTGTACCCCGCCTTTGCCCAGTGTTGGCTGAGATAGGCTCCAGCATCTCCGTGACCCGAGTAGGATTAAGCAGTTTGGCAAATGAGTGAGTGAGTGATTCGTGTTAGCTTATGAGGCTAAGGAGCTACCGAGATTCTCTATTTTTTGTATTATTTTTTTAAATAAAGTAATACGAGTACTGGTACGTGTCCAGAGAAGTTGATACAAGTGGGTACATGAAGTTAGAGAAGTTTAAATAGGTCAGTAAAGGTCATACACACACACAGAGGACGCTGTTTAAGCCGAGTTTCTTCTAGATTTTTCTTGCCAGTCAAGTGTTGCCGCGCTCTTAAACCTCATCGTAAAATAACATTAAAAACTGATATCCGAGTGAAAAGAAGCTTAGTGTTGATATCAGCATGGGAGATTAACGTTCCAAAATGGAAGCAGGGAAAATGGGCTGCTTTGGGTTTTAAATACATTGGATCGGAGCTAAAATTGTTCTGACACCAGCCGCTAGGATCACTAGACTTGTGCTGGCTTCTAATTTTAGACTCCTCCCTCTGTCCGAATAATAACGGTCTCTGGTGTTAAGTGTTTAAGTAATCAGTCTCTGAACACTGGGTAGTGATTTTAATCAGGAAATGGTTTGTATTACTGTTTTACTCATCACTCCTTTAATCAGAAGGAACTACTGCACACTGACTGATGATCAGCTTTTGATTTTAATTCAGACATTTAAAAAAACAAACAAACAAAAAAAAAAGTTCACACCTTCATCAGAGCCAAAAACAGTGAGCCGTTAAAGCAGCAATCACACCTTGCCAGATAGCGTTAATGGACGTCCAATAAAGAGCAACATTTTTCATCTGTTCGTCCCTCTTTCTCGTTCTCGACGAGGTCCGTTCAATCTGGCGGAAAGTTTTGTGCATGCACATTACTGGGAACAGAATCCACCAGGTAAAGGCGTCTGCTGGTTGTACCGTTGTGTTCTGGATGTATGTTTTGTTCGGAACTCGTGTGTTCCTCATCCTGTTCTTGTTAGTTTGCATCCGTTGCTGTCTGGTGAACCTGACTCACAGCTGGACTTGCAACGGGTGAATCAAAGATGTGGCAGACTTGGAGCACATGTTCAGTGGATGACTACTGACAAAGAACACATAGGAACTGATAAATAACGAAAATGCAACGGGGGTCCACAGGACAAAACAGATGACTTCAAGATAAGTACAGTATAACTACCCAACATTTAACAGGTCTTCATCGGATCCGAAACGGACAGAGACGTACTTCCTCCGAGGTATCGTGAGACTTTCACCGCCGGATCATTTTCTTTCAATCAGTTTCTATTCATCAGACCAAAGTCTGTTTACTCTCTCGGGCAGGGTGGGACTGCTGCTTAAGTTCCTCAAGCGTGTGAATAAAAAAGATGGAGCAATTCAGTGTGATCATCCAGTCTTTTCTGAATCATGATCAACTCAGGAAAAGTATTCCGTATATCAGTTTTGAAAAGCATCCTGCTATTTAAACCTGTACTGTTAAAGCTGCTGCGAGCAATGTTTAAAATTCAAACTATTGTACTAGAATTATCCACTGAAGGAGTTAGCACAGCCTGCATGCCAAACCTCTTCTTCCCAAAGCGTGAATATGTGCGATATGTACAGAAAGAAAGACGATGTCACTAGCTCAGGTGAATGTCTGCTTTAGTGGACGTCCATCAAATTAATAAAATTTACTGGTTATAAAAATGAAGCATCCTTTCCATTAAAGGTGGTGCATCGATATGGGGCGCGACTATCAACCTGGAGATTACAGACTCAAACCAGGTTGATGCCGCAGCCATCTGTGACCGGGAGTCCGTGGGAGTTAATTGGCCGATCTCTCACAGGAGGGAGGGATGGCGTACGCTTGCCTTTTTTCCCTCACAGCGATCACCAGCCAATCATGGGCATCTGTGTGCTCATTTGTACGAGAGGGCGGATAGTGCTTTGCGTGTGTTAGGCCGCCCCCAAATACACATGCGCAGCAGCTTGCGAAGAGACGGGTCGTTGCATTCCGTGTCACGTAGGGGACATGTGCATGCTTACGCCCCTCCCTGGTAGGTGGTGGTTGGAGGTAAGGGAGGCGATACCTGATGGGTGGGAATTGGATCCGACTAAGTTAGGGAGAATAAAAAGATGTTTAATTTGAAGTAGTTTAGTGTAGTTCAATCCCAGAATAATCACCAATACAATCTTAACTATTTATTAAAGTGGATATTTGGATATAATGGTGTTAGAAGATGAAATTACTTACAGCAGCTTTAAACAACACTTTAAACTTTAATATAAAATAATATTTCTGTTCATTTAAAAAAAATAATCTCTTTGGATCTGTTTGGTTCCTGTAACCGTGTGTCTGTACACAACTAATACATCTTTACTAATCCCCAGTGAGTGTGTACGTTGGCGACGGTGCAGTGAGCGTGCATTTGATGATTAGTTTCAGACGGAATGTTGGGCTCGGTCCAGCAGTGATGTACAGCATGCGTTCCTCTGTAGGCGGCTCTGAGGTGGAGCAGTTGCGTGCTGTACGGTACTGATGCGAGTCCCAGCAGTCCTGTTTACTGTATTGTTTTGCTTGCTCTGTAGGAGGGAGCATTAAGGCTCTTGTCTTTTTTTTTTTGTTTCGTTTTGTTTTTTGGATCAGATGCACATTACTGCACTGCTGATGTAACCAGAGCACAAATCACATCTTATTTAACATTGTTTGGATTCTCAGCTCAGTCTTAACTTGGGTGGTATTGTAATGGCAACCAGGCTGGAAGTCAGTTACGTCAAATTGTAGGAAATGAAATGTTTATTTCCTTTAGAAATGGTTTCCTAACACCCAGCTAACATCAACTTATCTTACTCCAATATGATTTCCTTTTAGCAACATTGTCAGACTTCAGTGTCACAGACGAGGTAATGTTTTTGTCTATGTGTTTGTGTAGGATTTGCAGCAGGTAATGGTATCTGGGCCGAACCTAAATGAAACCAGCATTGTATCAGGCGGTTATGGTGGCACAGCAGAAGGCATCATCCCTACCAGCTCTATCAAAGGTATCTCTCTCTCTCTCTATCTCTCTCTCTCTCTCTCTCTCTCTCTCTCAAGATTCATTTATCTGGGAAAATGCTGTAGA